>JAAGKR010002900.1:0-63172 GCA_011419295.1 Clarias macrocephalus
CACTTGTTCACTTCTGCGCTTGGGCACTTCTATACTTCCACACTTGTACACTTGTTCACTTCTGCGCTTGGGCACTTCTATACTTCCACACTTGTACACTTGTTCACTTCTGCGCTTGGGCACTTCTATACTTCCACAAATCTTCACTTGTTCACTTCTGCGCTTGGGCACTTCTATACTTCCACACTTGTTCACTTGTTCACTTCTGCGCTTGGGCACTTCTATACTTCCACACTTGTACACTTGTTCACTTCTGCGCTTTGGCACTTCTATACTTCCACAATTCTTCACTTGTTCACTTCTGTGCTTGGGCACTTCTATACTTCCACACTTGTTCACTTGTTCACTTCTGCTCTTGGGCACTTCTATACTTCCACACTTGTTCACTTCTGCTTGGGCACTTCTATACTTCCACACTTGTTCACTTCTGCGCTTGGGCACTTCTATACTTCCACACTTGTACACTTGTTCACTTCTGCACTTGGGCACTTCTATACTTCCACACTTGTACACTTGTTCACTTCTGCGCTTGGGCACTTCTATACTTCCACACTTGTACACTTGTTCACTTCTGCGCTTGGGCACTACTATACTTCCACACTTGTACACTTGTTCACTTCTGTGCTTGGGCACTTCTATACTTCCACACTTCTTCACTTGTTCACTTCTGCACTCCAACATTTTCACACTGCTGGTGTATTGTGAATTGTTTGCCGTCCTCTTTTTTAAGGACTGGGGTTTTTTTTTTTTTTTTTTTTTGTCACATGCCATTCCCAGGTACAGAGTGTAACTGTGCTCAGAGTGTAAAGCTCCTGCGCTTTGAGATTGGGCTGTGACAGCACGTCTCTCCCCGCAGGAGATCGCACACTCACACACACACAAACACACACACACACACACACACACACACACACACACACACACACACACACACACACACACACACACACAGGCTCTCTGCAGGAGGGCCAGAGCAGCAAACACAGCATCACCCCCCACTGCATCCAGCTCAGCTTTAATACACATCATATACTTAACACACACAGAAACTACCTCACAGATAGAGATTTCAAGAGTGTGTGTTTGTTCATGTCTACATAAAGGAACAGACTGTGAAAGACCTCGGAGCACCTGCTCTTGTTAATAAGTTTGTGCCTGGCCTTGCCTGAGGGTTTTCTGACCTCACTTTGCTTCCAGTCTTTGTCTCTGCTCTCTAAAGTACAGAAAAGAGCAGAGAGTACTGTACATCTGAGTGCCTCTTCAACTCTATTACCATTTTTCTACTTACAGAATGGTGTTTCAGTACGGTCGACATATCCTAAAGTGTATTATTCCTCTACAATCTCACCAACTTACCAATGATTACCTTTTTGTCCTTGTTAAAGAATAAAAAAAAACATCATTTTCACTTATTTAAACAATCCATTTATATACAAACTCCTGTAGTCCAACTAGGGACCGTGGAGGCCAATGATGATCATTGTATTTATTCCCATTTTTACAACCTTGGTAGGAAGTCCAGTCAACATTCACACAGTACGGGTAATTTGGGAACGTCAGTTAGTCTAATCTGTCTGCCTTTAAACTATGGGAGGAAAGCAAAGGAGGAAACCCACCAAGCATGGGGAGAACATGCAAACTCCCACAGATGGGAATCGAACCCAGACCCTGGAGGTGCAGGCCACAGTGTTCACCACTAATCCACCGTGCCTCCATTTAAGCAATAGCTGGATTTAAAGTATAATGTTTGATCTATGAAAACACAAGTTTCTGATATTGCTTATGATTTAAACAGTCTTCCCATCATCACCTGCTGTGTGCACAGTGGTGGATTAAACAGTGGAGGCTCCAGCAGGTTACTGAGGTCAGGGGTTCAATGCTGCCAAGCTGCAAGCAAGGTGCTTAACTCTTTCTGCCCCAGGGCTGCTGTATTAAGGCTGATCCTGGATTCTGATAGACGATGAAATGGTTTTCACTGTGCTGTAATGTACCGGATATGTGACAAATAAAGTCTTCATCACTACTTTCTTTCACTTTAAATGATAAATGCGTCAGAGGTAGCTCAGTGGTTAAGACATTATGGATTATGATTCAGAAAGTCCCAGGTTCAAATGCCACGACCACCAAGTCGTCCCTGTTGGGCCCTCGAGTGAGGCCCTTGACTCTAAAACTGCTCAGATGTAAAAAAAAAAAAAAAAAAAAAAGAGATAAAAATGTAAGTCGCTCTAGATAGGGGCGTCTGCCAAATGCTTCAATGTAAAATGATAATAAAAATCATGTTTCAAAGAAACCAGAAACTCCTTCCCACTACTGTTACAAACCACCGACAGTGGAGACAGGGACACTTCCATAAATGGTCAAAAGAATGTCTCAAAAAATGAGTGCATGAATATAAACCTGTTAGAAAGAAAACGAATGAACACCTTCTGACGAATCAGCCAACCTGACCTCCAGCTTCCTGTGAAGGTCCACCTGGCATCCTGCACATCCCACCCACCCAGCCAAGCTCTCAGGAGAGGCCAAAGAGTGCAGCTTTCCCAGATACATGGACAACCCACACTCTGGTCCTGCCAGGCTCTAATGAGAGGCCACAGAGGCGGCCTCCCCAGCACATGCCTACACCATTCCACAGCCAAGAGTGTGTGTGTGTGTGTGTGTGTGTGTGTGTGTTTATAGTGTGTGTGGGATACAACAGCAAGTCAACTCTTTAACTATATTTATTTCATAGATTGTTTTTTGTCACACTGCTGATATGTTGCACATTACAGTTATACGATGGAACATGGACAATAACACTGCTGCTGACACGCACATCATTTCATATCACACATTATTTCATTTCATATTTCATGTTTCAAACATACCGCCGATGTCATGGTGCCACACATCATCTGCTTCTACAGTATATACAGTATCTTCTATATGTGTCTCAGGTTACAGGTATTTTATTCTGCAAATGTACAAATTTGTATATTCCAACCTAAATTTGAATTAGAATTTTTATTTTCATCAACAATTTAATTCTAAGTTATTGTAGTGGAATCGTTCTATTCTGTCCTATCGTTCCATTTGAGGTCATCTATAACCAGTTTTATTTTTAAGCTCCTTTTAATGTTGCTATGCTTTGAGTCGAGACGTTTGCAAACAAGACCCAGTATTATAGGACGTTAGTAATAAAGACGGATTAATGTTTTAAATACTTAGATATCTAAAATGAGCTAAACTGGATTTGTGTAATAGAAAGACATTCGCTAACATGGATTAAAAGTTTAGAATAAATGAACGAAATTTGGCTTGATGCGTCAGCCATGCCTCGACATGCTTACTCCGGACCGGGAACGAGACAAACACATGTGCACTTAATGTGTCTGAAGTTCTTTGTTTTTCTATCAGCAAAGAGGACATGTTTAAGCTTGTGGCCAGGTGACTTGTGTCTCGTATGGTGGCTCAGGTGGCTCAGGCTCTAGGTGGTTGATTGGAGCATTTGGGTTCAAGATTTGGGTTCAAGGTCCACCTCTGGTGGGGTGGCGCCTTGGGGAAGACAGTTAATTCAATTCAATTTTATTTGTATAGCACTTTTAACAACAGTCAAAAAAAAAGCAGCTTTACACAATCAAAAGATAATTTAAACTCTTCGGGCATAGGAGTTTAAAAAATAATAATAATAAATTCAGAGTAACAATTTTTAGTTAGGTGTTATATATTCATTGACAGTGCATCTAAAAGTGGACACACAAAAGCCTTAATGATACATGGCGACCAGAAAAATTTAACATGTGTACCTGCTCATACTTTTTCTCGTGCTGCTTCAGTGGGTCAGATGTCATTTTAAATTTGGTTCATATACAATCGCCAGTTCAGAAAGGTACAATTATTGCGCCACATCAAAACACTAAGGATATTAGAAATTACTTTAACTGGGTTATGAACCCTTGAGCACATTATCAAAAGCTGGAAAGATAGTGCGGTCAACTTTGTGGAAGAACTATGGTTGGGGGAAAAAAATTATGAATGGAGATCACTTAAACACTTGGTAAAGTTGCATGGGAAATAAAACCAACACTAAAGACCATAGCTAATAGTGAAAGTAAGACTTAAAATGTTAACCCCATACTACCCGGCCCCAAGCCAAAAATGATGGGGTTGTATCAGGAAGAGCATCTGTCATAAAAACCTGTGCCAAGTTGTGTGCGGACCAGATGGCGACCCCTTGACAGGAGCAGTTGAAAGTCAAAATTTTTTTTAAATTGTGTCTTGCAAATCAAAGAACAAAAGTGATTCACATGTACGTCCCAGAAACCTGGAAACAAACAGAGTATGGGAAGCATATTAGCATTTTCCAGTTAGACAAAATGGTTCCAGCGAGCCACATGTACTGTATATTCATCTGGACACGAGATATGTGAAGAACAGTGGAACCTTGGATTGCGAGCATAATTCGTTCCAATATCAGAAAACCTTACAATCCTGTAGGTCAGTATACAGGTAAAATAACTATCACTTACTCTGTAAATACAATTCCTGATCTAACAGGATCCACGTTTTTTTTATTATGAGCTCAAATTCACCAGCATGTTTTTTTCCCCGCCGCACTGAATCCTGGGAAAGTTGTTCCATTCAGTAAGCTGCTCTAAAGCAGCTGTTTTTTTTTTTTTTTTTTTTTTTAACACTCCAGGCGGAAATGACTACAAACTCCTGCCGTAAGCAAACTCCCCTGTGTGGGCTTCGTGATTTGGTTCTGACCGCACTGCTGGAGGCTCACTGCGGCGCACGCTTCCTGCTCATGCTGCATCTGTTCTCGTGTGTGGAGGCTGTAAGAGCCAGTGTACAGGAGATAAATCAGGTGTTAGAGTCAGCAGCAGCGGGAACTTTTCCCCATCATTTACACCTGGCCTCAAAATATGATACAATCGTTTACTCATGTATATCCATCCTTACTGGTGAGTAGGACTGGCTGAAACGATGACACAATCGTCAGATCATTGTAAATTACATCACAGAGTGTGTTTTTTTCTTTTTTTCTTTTTTTTTTCAGATATTGTGGATACAATAAAATTTTAATACATCATTATCTCTATAAATAAGAGAAAGGTTTTGTCTTTCAATGATATCGTTATGTTTCATACATTGGAGGACAATGTACAGTATATGTGTCTGTATGTCTGTATGTCTGTCCAGCCAGTTTTTGTCACAACACACAAAATTGCTTAAACATAATTTAATTTGTGGGCGTGTCTTAAATCGACCGCTGGACAGAATGTAATGGAACCTTTGCAGTACTTAGATCTCTGCCTGAAGTTGAACCTGCACCATCAGTGAAATCTAAATGTTGAGTAAACGTGATGTTATGAACAGTTATGTGTGGGATTTAATAATCTACTTTACAATAATCTACTAATGCGCTACTGTCTCAATGTAAACAAACACCTGCAGCAATAGATATTAATTAGAGAAGATAAAGTGAATATTTTTACTGGGATTAGTTCATATTTTCACTTTGGCTGAAATAACAGCGCTGACGTGGTATAAGTGAATTTTAACACGCCGGAGTCGTTTTAAGACAAAACTTCATCTTTATCTGATCGACTTTTTCCATTTCTCATCTGTGATTCTCTCTCCGATTACCGAACAGGGAGTGTATTTGTCTGACGAGTAACTACAAGGCGTCAGATACTCGACCTTACAGAATGTGATTTCTGTGTATTAATAAGTTAGACAGAGAGACACACAGACATGTACGTGGACTTCAACCTCAAATAATAATAATAATAATAATAATAATAATAATAATAATATCACTGATTACATTAAAGATCAGCAGATTATTACAGTATTAGATTTAACATTTTAACTGTTTCTACAAACTCTTTAGTGGTCAGTGATGCGTATTAACGCTAATTTACTATACGTACATAGAGTTTGAGTTACATTTTACTTTTATTTTCACTGTTAAACAAGTAGGCATTTTTAAATACTTTTTTCTTTTATACATTGTTTAAAAGATTTATAAATATCAAAATAAAAGTCTCATTTCTCAATGCAATTCTTTATAAAATGATACACGTTGTGTTTTGTACACTTGTAGTCAGGGGTACCGCTAGAAATTCTGGTCCCCACAAAAACTCACTATCCTGGGACCTCAGGTTTGATAAATGTGATGTATTTGAATTGTCCTGCATTATGAGTGACAGGAGCCCTTGAATCCTGCTAACTTACCCCTCTCTCCTTTTCGGCACCCTTGCTTGCAGTATATTGAGAGGAACATTTGGTTGGAGGAAGGGCTGCATGATGTGATTAAAAAAAAAACACTTTATTATATTATCTGCAATATTAAACTCTATTACTTTGAGAGTTAAATTCAAAATAATATTTAAATGCATGTCTCTAGGCTAACAGGAACCAATTGGACGAAAGGATTTTTATTATTTGTTTATGTATAATTATATATATTTTTATTTAGCACCACAAAAATATGAAAAATATTATAAATAAATAAATGAATAGACAAACACTTAAACTATGGGCAAGCTCTAAGTAAATTCCAGACTATGCGTACATTACCTGTATTAAATTCTTTTTTTAAGAAAACTTTTTTTTTTTTTTTTAAATGCAATTTGAACAGCGCAGCACTAGCAGGAGGAACGGCACACACTTTCTTCCCTGTCAATCACAGTGGCACTCGCCAGTCCAGGGGTCGTGTGAGGTCACGTATGCGTGAAAATGCTGACTCATGCTTCTTTGTGACACAGAATAAGCATCTGTTATAAAATGGAGGGTGACAGAGACAGACGTTATGTACTTCCACACAGTATGCAGTCGAACTTACTCCATGGACTTCTGTAGTTTAAAGCTCATCTTTTATAAAAGTAATAATAATAAAAACTGAGCCATTAAGTGCGCCGCACTGAATTGTGTAATAAAAGTCACAGCCTCGGTTCGCACTCAGGTGGTCTGGCGTCTGTCGAAGCCAGCATCCGCTATCCATCATGAAAGCGCCCCGGCACACTCGCCGTGTTTAAAAACCCAACATTTGGTTCGTTTCGGACTCATTCATCCATTCCTTCCTTCACCCTCGGAAGGCCTCCTCCCTGCCAGCGAGCCGGAGCGGGCATATGGTACCCATGCCGGGGGCGAGAGAGGAGACGGCGGGGAAGCCCGCACTCCGGCTGCCGGGTTTAGCGTGTAGGAAATGAGTGCAGGAGAGCGTAGTGCTTCACATGGGCTTGTATTAATCTTCAGGACATCTGGAGTTTAATATAAAAATGACTGCCTGACAGGCATGAGGGGGGAAAAAATGTAAGCAATCAAACCTACTGAATTATGGTGAGGACGAGTTCCTGTTGACATCCTGCCGTTTCCTATAACAGCACATCCTGGCATGCTGTATTCCTCTCATAGCATTATAACCTTTTCATCGTACTTTTCTATTTCCATTAGAGTTGTCCATGGAGCGAGTTTGTTCCACAGGGCAGGAAAAGACACATGGAAGAAAGCACCATCCACCCTCTTCTGCATACATGAGCTAACAGAGAGCTGTGATTGGCCAGGCTGGACGTGAATGTCACATTTAAAGGCTGCTGCTTTTTTTTTTTCTGTTTCCTGAAGTCGGTAAACAGTTAGGGATGAGATACGATAATATCACGATACCGCTGTGCTGATTTGATTAATATTATGATTCTGGATTATGATTAGGATTTTATAAATATCCCCAGTTGTTATAAAAAAAAAATCCAATTACGTTACAATTTTAAGGCTTTAAAAAAAGCTATCATACGTGTCAGGTTTTATACCTCGGCTTTATTCAACAGCATCACAGCTGAACCGAACACGAGTGATTAGATGGAGCCCGTTCCTTCTAATATTAGTTTTCTCACTTAAAAAAAAAACAAGCGCAACATTTAAACAATACAAACCAACTTCAAATACAAGCGATTAACATTTAACTTAAATGAAATGAAACAAAAAGTAACATTTTATCTCTGCTGTGTCGGAATAGTTTAGGTTGTACTGTACATCTGTAGGATTATAAAAAGAAACGGCAACGTTTTTCCGCCTCAAAAGAAAAAAAAAGTCTTGAGCGTGTGTTGAGCAAACGCAGGGCTTCTAATGCGCATGTTTCTAGTGCACATGGTTCTGTGAGACTGGTGTAACGTGGGTAATGACTGGGTTTCGAGACTAATGCGCTCACAGAGTTTGGAGAAAAAGGACAATCTGAGACTTTATAATACAAGCAATTTCTAATAATGAAATGCCAAAAAAAAAAAAAACAACAACAAAGCGCTCACACACTCCTGCACTTGGCACAGAATCGGTTATTATCCAACATGGCTGATCAAACTGAAAACCAACCAGTTCTGCTCACTGGCTAATCGAGCGGCTCTATTAAAGATCTATTAAATCTTTTAAAAATTGAGTTAATAGAGGAGGTACATGAATCAGCACAAAAAGAATCACGATTTTCCGACAAAAGAATCAATCACCCGTGAACACAAACTTTTTCTCTGACTTGTGCAAAAGTGCTGACACTGGAGGCTCCTTCCCTGTTTAACAGAATTGAAAACTTTACTATATCTTTACTCTAAGGATTGTACGTGATTATGTTTAGCAGTTTTTGTGTTAGATGTTACGGAAGAAAGGTCGACCGTCGTCAGAGCTGCTGACGGATCCCAATAGGGAATTCAACAACACTGTGGAATGGAAAGCTTTAAAAAAAAATGGCTTGTTTGCTGAAAAACAAAAGAAATTGTTAATTTGACAACAGACTTTGACATTTTGGTAATAAAATGGTCCTTCAGAACAGCAACGCAGAACTGAAAGCACTTTCACATCACTCGTTCCCTCTGAGACGGAAACTCGCCGCTGCTCCTTGTGTGAGACGACGAGCCTCTTCTTCTGACTCAGTGGGTTTTTTCTGTTTCTTTTCCAGCCATCCCTCTACCTGCTTTTCCTTTTCCCCCTCCCTCTCTCGTTCTCAGTCCTTCCCTCCCTCCCACGCTCGTTTCATTCATTATGACATGAAGAACACGCCGGTAGGATTGACATCAGCGTGTTCCCGCCACTCGCCTTAATCGAAGCTCTGCGTCCGGAGCTAATTTTAGAGCCTGCGCTCGTCAAACCAGGGCCGCGCCGCTGAATCGTCCAAGGTCACGCAGACCTGACGTGAAACGGCAGGATCCCGACGTGATCGGTAGCAGTCACATCGTCCCGGCTAGACCACGAGAAGAAGGGGGGAATAATTGCTGCCTTTCATGTATAAACGGCTACGATTACGTTTGAAGGGTGAAGTTTGCCGAACGTGACATTGGACTGTCATCTTTCACCTGGAAGAAATTTTTTTTAAATCTTCAGCATCCCTGGGAGATGCTTATTACTTTACGTGTGTGAGACTTTTTAATGATGGTAGGGTATATGGGTTTCTTTGAGAGTAAAACACAATGCCGTTATGGGAGAATTATTACTGACAGTTGTGTGTTGAGCAAAAACACACCTTCAGAAATTTTTGCAACTTGCAAACACTGACATTTATTTCTGATTAAAAATGATAAGTTGCGGTTTCAGTTTGAGATAGAACCAGTTCCTCTTCTCCGTTATCTATAGATGCTTTCACACTAGGGACTTGGGCACGGATCCGAGGACGCTGGACCCCAAAGTCCCACCCTTAGAATCACATGGCCGGAGCCAGTGGTCAGGCCAGAGGGTCATTATTGGCATTGGTCTGCAAAAACAATCAGAGCAGTGTAATGGACAGTACTGCACATTTCATTAGAGTCATTTGGGAGCTAAGATGTACCTCATGGAAGTATTTCCAAAAGAAAGTGGGACATTACAACAATAAGCCATTTGTGACACAAGATACACACACTGTGTGTGGGAAGCTGTTGTATTTGCAACATTGTGTTTGGGTTGTTCATTTAACTTTATCTCAATGTCATTTGATCAAAGTCATTCTAACCTTTAAAACCACCATTGTTCGGACCGTGTACATCATGTAACAGTGTAACATTGTCTTTCGGCTGGGTCTCTTTCAGGGGTCTCCACAGCGAATCATCTGCCTCTATCTAACCCGATCCTCGGCATCCTCTTCTCTCACACCAACTAACTTCATGTCCTCTCTCACTACGTCCATAAATCTCCTCTTTGGTCTTCCTCTAGACCTCCAGCCTGGCAGTTCCAACCTCAGCATCCTTCTACAGACATATTCACAATCTCTCCTCTGAACATGTCCAAACCACCTCAATCTGGCCTCTCTGACTTTATCTCCAAAACATCTAACATGTGTTGTCCCTCTGATGGACTTGTTTTTGATCCTATCCATCCTTGTTACTCCCAAAGAGAACCTCAACATCTTCATCTCTGCTACCTCCAACTCTGCCTCTAGTCTTTTCTTCAGTGGCACTGTCTCTAAGCCGTAGAGCATCGCTGGTCTCACCACTATCTTGTACACCTTTCCTTTACAATCGACATCATGTGAAGTGTTCACTATACAACTAGTAACCTGGTATTTCGGAAAGTATAATAGTCCAGTAATATCCTCTACACCTGTCACTTGCAGCAATCAGAATTCAAGAGTACTAGTTGCCATTACTGTTGAAACTAAATAGCGTCTTGTTTTCATGTTTGAAATATATTTAGAAGATCATAACAAATCAAGTTTTTTTCAGATGTATCGAAAAGTTTTGAAAACCAGTTTTGAGCTTCAAAAATACACCCATGATATATAATACCATCGATGCTATTTAAGACCGGAACTGAAGACATACATCAGAGATTTGAAATCCTTACCCAGTCAAGCAAAACTCAGGATATGCCTCAAGTTACCAACCTTCTGAGAAAGACACGGTCTACAGTCACATATCAAAATTCATTCAGAGCAGCCACTGAGACTTCAGGAGCACCAGACCAGGAGACAACTCCAGCTTTCTTCTAGATCGACAATGGCTAAACATTCACAGACGTTTGTGTTGTTCCTCATTTTGCTGTGATTAAGTTTTAAAACCCCGGCTCTGAACAGAGGTCGGCAGCTGAAAGATCAGACATACGCTGTGGATCTGAGTGATTACGTCTGTGATAATATCATATAACGTAGGACCAGTGCTGGGGAGAGCTCATCAGCTTTACTAACGCAGATTATCCTCTGGGTTTATAATCCTGTAATCCCGTTTAAAGGGATGGAGCGGAATAACAGGGGGACTTTAAAAGTGATGCAGGAAAGGAGTTGTGTATTTTTAGATGGGATCTGACGTGATGCAATGTGACTTCAATCAGTTCGATTTTAGTGAAAATTGATTATTTCTAAATGACTGACTGACACTATGATAAATACAGGCCACACCTTCTTTAGTGGGACTGGAAGGCAAGCAGGACACACCTCCTTCAATGGAAATGTTGTGCAAAGAGGCCACGCCTATTGCAACACTGACAGGTAAACAGACCACGCCTCCTTCACTGAAACTGACAGAAAACAGGACACACACCTCCTTCACTGAGACTGACAGGTAAACAGGCCACGCCTCCTTCACTGAGACCTGACAGAAAACAGGCACACACCTCCTTCACTGAGACCTGACAGGTAAACAGGCCACGCCTCCTTCACTGAGACCTGACAGAAAACAGGACACACCTCCTTCACTGAGACCTGACAGGTAAATAGGCCACGCCTCCTTTACAGAGACTGACAGGTAAACAGGCCACGCCTGATTCACTGAGACTGACAGGTAAACAGGCCACACCTCCTTGACTGAGACTGACAGGTAAACAGGCCACACCTCCTTCACTGAGACTGACAGGTAAACAGGCCACACCTCCTTCACTGAGACTGACAGGTAAACAGGCCACACCTCTTTTACTGAGACTGACAGGTAAACAGGCCACGCCTCCTTCACTGAGACCTGACAGAAAACAGGACACACCTCCTTCACTGAGACCTGACAGGTAAACAGGCCACGCCTACTTTACAGAGACTGACAGGTAAACAGGCCACGCCTCCTTTACAGAGACTGTCAGGTAAACAGGCCACGCCTCCTTCACTGAGACTGACAGGTAAACAGGCCACACCTCCTTTACTGAGACTGACAGGTAAACAGGCCACACCTCCTTCACTGAGACCTGACAGGTAAACAGGCCACACCTCCTTCACTGAGACCTGACAGGTAAACAGGCCACACCTCCTTCACTGAGACTGACAGGTAAACAGGCCATGCCTCCTTTATAGAGACTGACAGGTAAACAGGCCACACCTCCTTCACTGAGACTGACAGGTAAACAGGCCACACCTCCTTCACAGAGACTGACAGGTAAACAGGCCACACCTCCTTTACTGAGACTGACAGGTAAACAGACCACACCTCCTTCACTGAGACCTAACAGGTAAACAGGCCACACCTCTTTCACTGAGACTGACAGATAGGTAAACAGGCCACACCTCCTTTACTGAGACTGACAGGTAAACAGGCCACACCTCCTTTACTGAGACTGACAGGTAAACAGACCACACCTCCTTCACTGAGACCTGACAGGTAAACAGGCCACACCTCCTTGACTGAGACTAACAGGTAAACAGGCCACACCTCTTTCACTGAGACTGACAGATAGGTAAACAGGCCACACCTCCTTTACTGAGACTGACAGGTAAACAGGCCACACCTCCTTTACTGAGACTGACAGGTAAACAGACCACACCTCCTTCACTGAGACCTGACAGGTAAACAGGCCACACCTCCTTGACTGAGACTAACAGGTAAACAGGCCACACCTCTTTCACTGAGACTGACAGATAGGTAAACAGGCCACACCTCCTTTACTGAGACTGACAGGTAAACAGGCCACACCTCCTTTACTGAGACTGACAGGTAAACAGACCACACCTCCTTCACTGAGACCTGACAGGTAAACAGGCCACACCTCCTTGACTGAGACTAACAGGTAAACAGGCCACACCTCTTTCACTGAGACTGACAGATAGGTAAACAGGCCACACCTCCTTTACTGAGACTGACAGGTAAACAGGCCACACCTCCTTTACTGAGACTGACAGGTAAACAGACCACACCTCCTTCACTGAGACCTGACAGGTAAACAGGCCACACCTCCTTGACTGAGACTAACAGGTAAACAGGCCACACCTCTTTCACTGAGACTGACAGATAGGTAAACAGGCCACACCTCCTTTACTGAGACTGACAGGTAAACAGGCCACACCTCCTTTACTGAGACTGACAGGTAAACAGACCACACCTCCTTCACTGAGACCTGACAGGTAAACAGGCCACACCTCCTTGACTGAGACTAACAGGTAAACAGGCCACACCTCTTTCACTGAGACTGACAGATAGGTAAACAGGCCACACCTCCTTTACTGAGACTGACAGGTAAAAAGACCACACCTCCTTTACTGAGACTGACAGGTAAACAGGCCACGCCTCCTTTACTGAGACTGACAGATAGGTAAACTGGCCACACCTCAGTATGTCCTACTGTACACCAGGAGTTTTCACACCAGTAAAACCAGTTCAGTTCTGCCTGCCTCTCCGCTTTAGCTCAGTGTACTCACAGTTAAACACAAAACATTTAGTATTTATATTGAGGTCACTGTATCTACATCAGCAAACCTCAGCATTCCAGCGCCAGAGAAACTGTAAGCTCATCTCTCGTTATGAGTCTGGGATAATAAAAGAAGAGCCATAATGATGTTTCTGTTCATCCTCATCCTGTCTCTCAGTTAAGCCAAAAGCATCATCAAAGAAGAAGCTTGAAAAAGCAATCAGGCACTTCACATTGTTTCAACTGCACATCATTAAAACGGCCAGAGGAATCCAACAGGGGGAAAACAACTGCGATGCTCCATAAGCTCGGGTAATGCAGACGACCTGAGGTGGGCGAGAGACAGGGGGAGGGAGGGGAGTGAGGGAGGGAGATATGGTGGGAGAGAGCAAGAGAGGGGTGGGAGGGAGAGAGAGAGTCAGACTGAAAGACAGGGATAAAGACAAGCAAGAAAGAAAGATAGAGGAATTGTGTTGTGAATGGGATATGTGGGGAAAGATGGGAAGGAAGGAAGTGAGAAAGAAAGGACGAAAGAAAGAAAGAAAGAAAGAAAGAAAGAAAGAAAGAAAGAAAGAAAGAAAGAAAGCGGAATTGTACTGTGGATGGGATATGTAGGGAAACTGAGAAAAGGAAAGGAAGAATGAATGCAAGAAAGAAGAAATGAAAGAAAGAAAGTAAAAAGAAAGAAAGAAAGAAAGAAAGAAAGAAAGAAAGGAAAAAGAAAGAAAGGAAAAAAAGAAAGAAAGTAAAAAGAAAGGGAAAGAAAGAAAGAAAGAAAGAAAGAAAGAAAGAAAGAAAGAATTTTGTTGTGAATGGGATATTTGGAAATAGAAATTAAGGAAGAACGAACAAAAGGAAGAAAAAATGAAAGAAAGAAAAATTGAAGAAAGAAAGAAAAAGAAGGAAAGAGTAGTGTGTGACAGAAGGGAAAGCGCGGGTGTGTTCGAGGTGGTAGAGGCGCTCGGGCGCTGTGTGCTCTGATGAGTAAAGCTGAAGATGAAGTGATCTCGGCATCTCTGAGACAGAGGTGCATTACCTTTGTCAGCTTAATGTGTTTCCATTACATCTACCCCCTGTCTCTCTCTCTCCCTCTCTCTCTCTCTCTCTCTCTCTCTGTCCACCTGCTAAACTCCACGCTGTTCTGATGCTAAGGCTGAGCCTCTCTGCGTCCCGGCTGGCTTAAAGCAGGCCTGAGATTATTTCTTTATCAGAATAACTGAATTGGAGCTCGTTTCCAGCGTCCTGCGGCTGAACATCGGCGAGGCGGCGCACGGTCTCGGCATCACATATGATGTTTCTTCTTCGTGTTGCTCACAGAGAGGTGCATTTTAAAATGCATGTGCCTCCATCTTCATCTTCAGATTTAAATTCGGTCCAGACGGAGAGATGCAGTCGTACTAAATCTGGCCAATACGGAGGCGGATGGATTTCTCCCAGGAGACTGAACTTCTCGAGCGAGGTCAGACAGGACTGCGTCTGTGTGAGACTCATGAGAGAGAGTTTTATTTAAAACATCTTCTTCAGAACCAGGGCCTTTGAGTTTTCCCGTCTGAACAGTAATCAGGATCAGGAGCAGATAAATACAGCAATTAAAGATTTCTCCTTAATGGAAAATAAATGATACTGTGCTCTCGTGTGAACTTAATATATAATGAGCTGTCTGGTTATTAGTTACTATTTATACCGCTGCACCTTCATGTTCTCCATCTCCAGTGATTTGGAAATAAAAATTTCATTTAAAAAAACTATTTGCTGCACCATCATTTATATTCTTGCTTTTTCTTATTTTTCCCTCACCACTGAACACTTTATACTCGACACATTAGTTTGCCTGCACGTGCAGAATCAGCGCCCATTGTTCACACACACACACACACACACACACACACACACACACACACACACACACACACACATTATATATTGAACACGTACATCAGAGCCAAACCATACCTGATGGTAAAGAATTATGTAATGATTGGGCGATGAGAAAAATAGTAAAAAGAAAGAAAGAAAGAAAGAAAGAAAGAAAGAAAGAAATATTGTATTATGATTGGGTAACTGTAGAAAGAAAGAAAGAATTGTGTAATGGTTGAGTGCCTCTACACAATCAGAAGGAATGAATTATGTAATGATTGGGTGCTAATAAAAATAGTAATGAAAGAAAGAAAGAAAGAAAGAAAGAAAGAGAAAGAAAGAAAGAAAGAAAATAAATGATGTAATGGTTGGGTGACTTGAGAAAAATGATAAAGAGAAATCATCAATCAGATGATTGATGATTGATGATTCAGAAAGAAAGAAAGTAGATTATTGCATTATTATTGGGTGACTAGAAAAAAAATTATTATTTTTTAAAATTATTTAACTTTAACCAAATTAATGGAGACAATCCCTCAGCACTAGTTACAGCTAGACTGAATTCACTCGGAACATCCTGTACCAAATACTATGAATATGTATTACAAACCGGTACACCGTTAACCCCTAACACGCTGGTTTGCATGTGGCTCTATACTGCCCCCGGTGTTAACACGGTGTCTAGCACCTCACAGACTCGTTGCGTCAATTTCCACGATTCTCCGCATGACGTAAGACGAGACGTACGGCAGCCATATTGTATACGCCTGGTTTACAGCAAGTATATCTGATCTTACAGGTCTTATAGGTGTCTGCGTGTAAATGTTCTGCTCTCCTACAGCGTTTAGCTCCAGGGTGAATCACAGGTCCATGTAGACACGGCTAGCCGGATCAGATCAGGGTGAGGGCCGATCTCCACTCCTCCGCAGGATCTGACCCAGCTTTGTTCATTGTTTTTCTCTCAGAAATATCCCTCTATGGCCAGTTTTAACTAAATATAAGAACAAAATAGGCCAGGCTAGAAACTTATGAAAGACCTAAGTAGGTGTGTGTGTGAAGGAATACGCTTTAAAAATGACCTGTATACATTTATGTCATATTATAATATCATTCCCAGGTCCCGCCAGGTCACCGTTAAACACGGCAGACTTTTACTCTTCGACACCACGAGACACACTGAGGTGGTCAATATGACTCTGTTACACAAGTACTGGGAGATATTAAGCAAGTATGTGTTTTCTGAGCACCATCTGATCAACAAATCATCAAACAACTTTGACTTACAGGTTTTATAATTTTTTTACTGCTACTTTTATTTACTGAACCATTTCCCAGCAAGTGGAAATGTCTGCTTTGAATGAATATATTTGAAAGTCTGCCAGTCAAGTTCGGGCCATTAAGGGAGTTCCTGGGAGGCCGGCGTTTCAGGTGTGAAGCAGGCAGTGTGATCATGACTCCGGCGTACTGAGAAAAATGCATCAGTGTAGCAGGGGATTATGTAGAGAAATAAAGGGAGTTTTTACTTTCAGAACTGTTCTGTTCTTCTGCGCAGTCAAAAGTCCCGGTTTGACTTGAACACCCCTCATGCTTGAAAATACTTTAAGAATTACAATATAATGTTTGTCCCACATCACCTCCCCCTACAGATACACACACACTGTTCTGGTAAAATGATGAGCAGCACAATGTTGGAGCTGTTTGTATGAATATTACTCTGAGTAGGAGTGGATTGGGGCTTGATTCTGTTCCAGAGACACAGAAAACGAGATACTTTCCTCCTACACGTAGCAGCCCGTTATATCTTTCTGATTGCTTTGCCTGTACAGGTGTTATGGTTCCATCAGAGCGCGGTGTTATCACACGCAACAATCTCCAGCATTGATCTTCTCAGAAAACGCCGCATAATAGGACTTGTCAAGATAGCAAAGCGACTGTAATGGAAGCAATTAACATTTCAACCGAACGTCCGTCGCCGCCGGCTGTTTCAGGAGTGAAATATCTTCGCGGGTTATCTGCCAGGATAAGCGGCTCGGAACGCCGGAACGTTCCGAGTCGCAGAAATTAATGCGAAGGTGTCGGGCGGTGCATTAGACGGCTGTAATAAAGATGGCCCCCGGTCGCTGTTGTACATCTTTCATTATTTATTCATCAGCGTATTGACCGGCGCTATCTGGGAGAGGAGCGCCGAGCGAGGAGCCGGGGCTGGATGCAGCAGATTAAGGACGGGTTCGTTAATAGGCTGTGATGTTGTGACCATCGAGCTCGGATTAAATCATTAAAGTGGAATGAATTAACTTCGGGCCAGCTAAATATAGAAATATTCATAAACTGAGGTCATGCATCACAGCATGAGGAGGCCAAACGATCAGACCTCGAATAATTCTGATTATATGACCGATCAAAGAAAGTAAACACTGGTCCTATCATTGGCCAACATGTGAACTACATGAGGGGTGCATGAGGTGTCCATGTGACTCGACGTCATCAGGCACGGACCGGCCGCATGGTCCACACACTCACACCAGAGAGACAGAGACAGAGAGAGACAGAGAGAGACAGAGACAGAGAGAGACAGAGAGAGACAGAGACAGAGAGAGACAGAGAGAGAGAGAGACAGAGAGAGACAGAGACAGAGAGAGACAGAGAGAGACAGAGACAGAGAGAGACAGAGAGAGAGAGAGACAGAGAGAGACAGAGAGAGAGAGAGAGACAGAGAGAGACAGAGAGAGACAGAGTATCGCCATATGAGGAAAGAAGAAGACAAAGAAAGAGTGAAAATCAATAAAGGTATTTTATCTTCGTATCAAAAGTGTGTTAACGGATTAAGACGTCAGATGCACTTTAACATGAAAGTTAACATGAAAGCACTGGCTGAGCGAAGGTTTGGTTATAACTCAGGGGGTCAAAGTCAATCCCAAACCACATGTTAAGAAAAGGCATAAGGCACATATCATCTTACTGAGTGTAAAATATGAACTAGTATTGAGAATTCACAGTTAAGTGAAAGTGTACCGTAGATACCAAAATCACATGGGTTACAATAAGAGCGTAAAAAATTATAATAATAAAAAAAAAAGATATATATATATATATATATATTTTTTTTTTTTTTTTTTTTTTTAATAAAAATAAGCAACACTTTTAGCTGATAGAATTAAGTTAAAATTCTGGTTTCATGTAAAAAAAAAATTATTATATATCTGAAAATTATTTATCTGGGTTTAAGTTAAGCCTTTATTTGTCACAAATACATTATAGCACAGTGAAACTCTTTCTTCGCATATCGCAGGGTAACTGGGGTCAGAGTGGAGGGTCAGCCATGATACAGCGCCCCTGGAGCAGACAGATTTAAGGGCCTCGCTCAAGGGCCCAACAGTGGCAACCTGGTGGGTCTGGGGCTCGAATCTTGAGATGAGTAACTCAGTGTCTTATAGCCCTCTGAGGCATCATCGCTCTTTATCTACAGTAAAAAGACTATTTTTGTTTAAAACTATGCTGTTTTGTCTGAAAATATCATTCAGTCTTATAAGTGTTTACCATTATTGACACTAATCCAACCTGGCATTAGCATTAAAAACACACTACCAATCAAAAGTTTGGACTCTGAACAGTTGATATTGAGATGTTTATCTGCTACTTCTGCTCTGTAAAGCTTCATAACGGCTCTAATCTGAGGTGCTGGTTGTTAATTGGTGAGTCTGAGGCTGGTGACTCTAAATGAACGTCTCCTCTGCAGCAGTAAGTTTTGGACTTGTTTCCTGGGAAGGTCTTCATGAGAGACCTGAGGTTTCATCATGGAGCTCGATGGGTTTTACAAACGCACTCGACACAATACTGTTCTTGCGAGAACTGATCCAGAACAGCGGACCCTCTTTGGACTGTGGGAGGAAAACGGAGTAGCCAAAGGAAACCCGTCAAGCACGGGGAGAACATGCGAACTCCATGCGCACGGACCCGAGGCGGGACTCAGACCCGGACCCTGAAGGTGCGGGACGACAGTGCTAACCACTAAGTGACTGTGTTATCTCACAGTTTTGAAAAAAATTCAGTAAACACTGAATTAGAAGATGTGTCTAAACTAGTACTCACTCAGTTAATATTAGCAAACATATTCAAATGAGTTTGAGGTTTTTGTCTTCTACTGAGGCACAGCTGAGCCTTTATTTGATTTAGCTTTGCTTACTTTGTTTATTTCAACATCACTGGGAATAAACAGATCCGACTCGGGTCCGCTTTGCCTCTGGCAGATCCGCCTCACATCTGCGCCGGAGTCTTCTGCTATCGGGGAGGATTTTATGATTTTTCTAAGATTTGTAATTGTTTTGAAAATGATATTTTTTATTCCACATGAGAAGAAGTCTAAATAAAAATAAAAAGAGTCATTTCTTTTCACTTTGAATTAAGAGTATTCTTACTCACTGGACCTGTTCATATTTTAGTAGCTTGTAAACTCATACCTAGGCCATGATAAAGCTTGATAAAGTCTTCTATTAATGTAAATGTAATAAATAACAAAAGCCCTGGATTGCAGAAGAACTACTTTGTTATGTTCTTTTTCAGTAGGAACAATTTAAAATATAACTTGAACTTTTCTGAGATCTTTAGAACAAAGTTTTGACTGGTTTTGACTGTTTTTCACTTTCTGAAAAAAAAAAAAAAAAAAAAATATATATATATATATATATATATATATATATATATATTTTTTTTTTTTTTTTTTTTTTTTTTTTTTCAGAAAGTGAAAAACAGAGAGAGACTGGTGAGAAAAAAATGGTTCATACCTGCTGAAACATATGGAGGAGCTAACTTGATTTTAGGGCATTCCACATACTGTAAGCTAATTAAAAATATTGTAAAGTTTAAATTCTATGGGAATATAATCAACAGAAGGGGTCATAACGTTTAAGCTTTCCCATGAACGTCCTAAAGTGTTTTATCCCTCAATAATGAAAATCACATGAGTTGAAGAATAAAAAAATGAATCAAGGATGAAAAATGAATAAAGAAGACATCTTAACATCAACAGCTTAACACACGATCCTGTGCGTGATGTTTGCATTAGGAGCGCAGGGCTGGTTTATAAGGAAGTGGAAGGCGGTTAGACTGTAACCTGCGCCGCAGTCGCCTGTACCTGGGGGATTAATTAGTGTGTGTGGAGGAAGCAGTCGTATTGTTCCACTGTCAGCCGCTGTGTTACGGTTACTCCCCGTGGAGAACACGGAGCGAAGACGAAGAACATTCAGCACAACATTAACACACTTCCCGTCTTACAGCCATCAGGCCGAGTCAGCGTTCCCAAAAACACACACCGCACAGCCTGAAACTCGGTACGACAGCGATCGGATTTGAACATCCCGTCCTTCTCTGATAAACGTCTAGAACTGCTTTTAGACTTAAACCAGAGCTGCACTATAAATCTCTCCTGAACTCAATTATACTTACATTGATTCATTTCACAAACTGTTTCTTTGTTTCTTTGTTTTAAGTTCAAATCCCACTCAAAGTGCGGGTCATATTTCGGTTGCTGCTGAACCAGTTATCACATTATGATGTTCAATTTAGCCAGAAAGGCTTGCAAACAGGAATTTTGCTATTGGATGTGACAGGAAATATAATGAAGCACTATCACAGGAGAGGGAGTGCTGTATTGCCGGATATAGCACGGCTGTGATGCGGTCATAGGCCAGAGCACTGAAGACAACGCAGCTGTGCTGATATCTAGCAATAAAGCACGGCCCCGAGTGTGATATCCGGACAAACACCAAGTTATTATCAACACATTATGAACTGTTTGTTTATTTAACCAGTTATTTTGCTCTACCAACACACATCCTTCAGCGACTGGCAGAGCTGGCAACCGACCGGTAGTGTGATTAATAGGGGTGAAAGTAGTTTAAAATTCTAACTGGTACCGAAAGGTGAGGAGAATAAACCATGGAGGTGGTGGACAGTCCTGATAAACTCACCAGATTTACTTTATATTTACACTTATTCCACTTTAGAATATCGGCTCTGTTAACCTCTGGGTTCTGGGGTCGAATCCCAAATAGTGTTAAATGGGAAGCTAGTGCACTATGTAGGGTGTACAATCCCTTGTTCCACATAGCAAGGAGTGCCCTTGATCAGGGGTTAGAGAGGGATTTAGGATTCAGCCTTGTGTTAAAAGATGGTTAGCTTCGTAGCAGTAAATAAAATAACACGAATGGTTCAGAACAACTTAGAGGACGGCGTCTTGTTTTAGGCGACATGACGTCATCAGATGTGTCTTGTTGCTGAAAGTGCTTCTGTGACAGCTGCTCTGTCCTCAGTCCTGCGGACCGTACAGACCGACTCTCACCCACGCTGCGGCACACAGTTAGTGTCATTAAAGGTTTTTAGAATACTTGGGACTTGGATTGATACATATAGTTAAATGTCCCATGTAATTATCCATGAAACCGTGCTTGCATATTAGAAGGTGTGTGCTGAATTTAAACCTTGATATATTTAGTGATACAGTACGATAACAACAGTGATGACAATAAAAATTATTCTGGATTTTTTTTTCTGGAATCAATAAAGTACAAACAATCGAGTTATGAATTTCCACAGTCCAACACCATGGAAAATAGCTCTGGGACAAAATGGCGTCTGGGATTCCCATCGCGATTTAGAGCCGCAGAGACAACACTGTGTGAGATTAATTTCCTTAGGCGGGGTTATGGTTTTTGGCCACATGATGGCAGTGTGGGGAAAGGGGAAAGATTTCGTCAAGTGGATTGCTATGATTTACATTGTATATTTGTTTCAAAGATGTGCAAGACTTGATGTGTCGGACTTAAGAACAAATCAGACTTAAGAACAAATCAGTGATCCCGAAACTGAACTCGTTTGTAAGTTGGGGACGACCTGTATCGATCTGCTCAATCTATCTATCGGCTCCTTTTTCGAGACATTTTTTTGTAGGAATAGCCTGAAAGGCATCTGAATGCATTGACTAACCCTCACTGGTACTTTTGGGGGCTTGTATTTCACTACTGGTTAAAGGAAGTGAATAGCAATCTATCTGAGAATGTAGAGTCACTCACGCCCCTACACCGGGGGTGTTCCTAGGAAAAGTTAACCATAACCTGCGGGACTGGATTGATACAGTATGATGGATGATCTAAATAAGCAGAGATTAACACCTACCAGAACACAGAACACAATCATCTACACAGAACGGGTCTGTATTGTGTTACACAACAAACTGATAACTGTGTTTGAGAAACTGCAGCTCATCAGTTACAGTAGGTCTAGTAGATGATAATCAGCTGCTTAGAGAGTCATAAAAGAAATAACGTTACTCCTACTACTGTAGTTTTTCAATTCCTGATTAACGTTAGGTGACATGACAAACCTTTAGACACAGGTCCTCACCGGATATGAAGTGTGCACTACAGACACCAGCGTTTCTGTCCAAGTTGTTTGAGAGGCAATGAAAGCTGGTTTGTGATGAAACTCAATGTTACAGTCATTACTCCTTTGATTGTGACTCACAACACCACAGCAGGACGACGTCTTTTAGTAGCTGATTAGCCTGAAGGAGTTAATGCTCGCATCCAGCCTCCCACTGTTTCGCCTCCAGATAACACCATGACGTAATCACGACGTAGGTTTGAAAAGGGTCTGTGCGAACATCACCTACAGTATGTAAGAAATAAAACATCTTGTGTTGTGCTTTTACAGAAGAGAAGGGGCTAAGGTCATGAAGCAGAGTTACTGAACACTTAGAACAGAATTATCTTTCTCTAACTGAATGTCCTGGAGTGTTTTATTCCTCTTAAATCATAACAATTTATCTATCGTTAATATTTTTCATACCTTTTATCTAATTCATACAACTAGTAATCGTGAAAATTTCAGCTTTAAGAATAAATTATTGGATAATGTTGTACTGTTGAAAATTTTTCATGTTGCAAGAGGCTTTTTTTGTGCATACGTGCCAAAATTTCTAGTTAATTATTTCTCATGCAACAAAACAAGACTTTTGGTGGGTAATTTCCATGTAAAGGTCAAAAGAAACAAACAAGGAGAGAAATAATAAGAAATGTTTATTGCACACAAATAGCTGTCAAAGCTACCAGTTACTTCACAATCAAAGAGCTAGAACGAACTCACTCTCTCACTCTCTACACCATCGACAGGGTCATGAGAAGCCTGGAACGTATCGCAGGTGCCTCGGGGCAGAGTTCTTCAAATTGAATATGTCAAAGTTGGTCTCAATGTTAAGTCTATGGGACTTTTTTTCATCCCTTAGTAAAGTCATAGCACTCCATTCCCGAATAAGCTTTCAAGGGTCTACGGCAAACCGTACGCCAAAGTCCCCATTATATGTCAATGGGGCAAATTTGGGAACCTCTTGCGCCTCTACTTTATACTAACTTGTGCCCTGATGTTCTGACGACGCTTGCAAACCTTTTCAAATGTGGTAAATGTGAGATTTCTACCAAATTCTTACTTTGCGCTAGTTGGTCTCAATGGACTCAGCCCCTTAGTAAATTCATAGCCCCCACATTCCCGAATAAGCCGCACAATTTGACACCTCATTCATGGGTCTACGACAAACGGAACGGGACTAGTTACTCGCCCAACTTTTGTACAAAAGAAGAAGAAACGAAAGAATAATAAACCTGTGAGATAATAGTAGTGCACCACTAATTAATAGTTTAGAGAGCAACTGTAGGCTTATAGAGGAACTGCAGCATTTTTACCACCTCAAATGCAAACATATATGAATTAAAAATACATTTCTAAACAATAATCGATTATGAATTCGGTTTGGCGATACATGAAAAAAAAAAAGCGATGTTACTGAATCGATTTTCTTCACAAAAATCTGTTCAAATTAAGATTCTGATTCGAGCAATATTACTGGAATTTGTTCTACAGCATCAAACTTCCTGACATCTGCATCATAAACTGTTTTATTTCTGAAAAAAAAAAAAAAAAAAAAGTTCCATAAATCAAACACGCGTTCAACATGATCTCCTGAAGACACCGGTGTGCACAGCGAGGTCATGCATGCAGGAATTAATTAGCCGTTACCGGTGGGTTCCTCACGCTGCTCCTACCCTACTGCACATCTGCAGCTATTTTTAGAAACATCCTCCACCCGATAAACAGCAGAAAGACGGATGAGCAGGAAGGTGTATCAACATCCACGCTTAAAAAGACATTACACCGTTTCAACCTGTGTCTCTCGGGAATCCACACAGAATATAATCTGTTTTTTTTTTTTTTTCCTTTTCCTTTAATTGTACTCTTACAGTTCCTGGAAGCCTGGTCATATCACAGCTCTATTTTTCTTACATCTCTCCTCCACGCGATACAGGACACTCGTAAATACGTCACGTGACGCACGAGGAAAACAAGTAAACATAACAATGTGCACAATCAAATTCCCTTGATATCGAGTCGGGTCACATTGCACGGCTAATTATCTAACGGATCAAACTGGGAATCGGTTTCATTTCTGTCCTGGAAGAACAGAGTCATGTATTGATGGTTCATTTTCCTTCTTCAAACCACTGAGGGAGAAAACACGGCCCGAACGACTTGAGTTACAATCAGAACAGTTTACAAATCATCTTCAACGGCATGACAAAATGAATTTGGACTACGCAGTTAGCCCTCGCTTCATCATTACTGGAAGAGGGTGATGCAGTGGCGCTTTACTCCTTTTAGTCTTTCCAGGTTCTCACCTCCTCATCTCTACACTCTGCTTAAACAGATCAGCTTCCAAAGGTTAACCTTTTATAACAATGACAGCATCAATAGCTTCGCACTTGTCACCTAGTGTCATAGATCGCAAGCTAGTCTTTGCATCGCATAGCTGCAATGCATCCTGGGATTTTTATTCCAGTGTCTCCATGATTACTTCTATAACTCTTGTGCTGAGTCCATACAAACATGTATTTAAAAAAAAAAGAGGTCTTAAGTCACAGAAATCTGATTTCTCAGAAAGGGTGAAGAAATTCCTTTCCTTAAACACTGTTGGAAGACCATGTTTGACGTCGGACTGTGACACGCTTTGTATTAACCTTTTTTCCAGGCTTCTGATTGTCTAACATGTTTTTTTTTTTTTTTTTTTGCTGTTATTACTTATGTTGTGAATATTGTTTTTCTCCTGTTAAATAACTAGGGGGTTAAAATATAAGGAAGTGATGGATCAACTGGTTAAGCCTGTAGGTTACTGGGTGTCCGATTGGAAGGTTCGGGGTTTGAGTCCCAGCACAACCAAGGTGCCTCTGTTAACCCTACGTCCTCCGGGGGCACTGACCCCTGCTTCCTAACTGGAATATGTAAAGAATTATAATTGCCTATTGGGATTAATGAAGTAATTTAAAATTGTAATTATTTCATAACTGCACTAGCAGCAAGAACGCCGCAGTGATGTCAGAGCAGACACAACTGTTTACTTCCCACAGGATGAACAAAACTACAGGGATGTAGTAAGAGAATTACTAAACTCACAGGCATCTAAACTCAGAACTCGCTCTTTCAATGATATCTTCACGTTTCATACATTGGAGAACCAAAAATCTTAAATCGACCGCTGGACAGAATTTAATGGAACCTTTGCAGTACTTAGATTTCTGCCTGAAGTTGAACCTGCACCATCAGTGAAATCTAAATGTTGAGTAAACGTGATGTTATGAACAGTTATGTGTGGGATTTAATAATCTACTTTACAATAATCTACTAATGCGCTACTGTCTCAATGTAAACAAACACCTGCAGCAATAGATATTAATTAGAGAAGATAAAGTGAATATTTTTACTGGGATTAGTTCATATTTTCACTTTGGCTGAAATAACAGCGCTGAAGTGGTATAAGTGAATTTTAACACGCTGGAGTCGTTTTAAGACAAAACTTCATCTTTATCTGATCGACTTTTTCCATTTCTCATCTGTGATTCTCTCTCCGATTACCGAACAGCGAGTGTATTTGTCTGAGCACCAAAGAAGTACAACTTAGTGTAAACAAGGCGTCAGATACTCGACCTTACAGAATGTGATTTCTGTGTATTAATAAGTTAGACAGAGAGACACACAGACATGTACGTGGACTTTAACCTGAAATAATAATAATAATAATAATAATAATAACAATAATAATAATATCACTGCTTACATTAAAGATCAGAAGATTATTATTAGCTTTAACCTTTTTAACATTTAAATTGAAAGTGTTTGATGTGTTTGATTTGATGTGAAGTAGAAATGTGTGTGTGGGGGGGGGGGGGGGGAGACACCTGCCTCAGGTGTGTTAGAGGAGGTTTGTGAGCATGCGCGACGGTTTACTGAATGAATTCCAAAAAATTTTTTTCAATAAAAACGAACGGTGACGTCACGTGACTCCTCACCTGAAGTCGGGTGTGAGGTTCGGCTTCAGCCCGTGAAAGCCGGTGGACAGGCTGAGGAGCCAGCGCGGGACAAAACTCCCGGCGTCGCACTCGAGGAACGGAGCCGACCACTTCACGGGGTGTGCGCCTTCACCCGCACCCACGTGACCCTCCTCCACCTCATCATCATCATCATCATCATTATCGTCCTCATCCTCCTTCCTGCGCCTGTGCGCGTGGTACCACTCGGTGTCGTTGCGGAGGAGGTCGCGCGCCGACGCGGACAGGTCCTGCAGCACGACGTCGCCGCCGCGGCGCGTGGCCTGGATGAACACGGAGGAGGAGGAGGAGGAGGAAGAGGAGGAGGACGCGGCGTCGAACAGCACAGCGGCCCGGTGGATCCTGGCGTCGCCGTCCACGACGCTACGCACGAGCGCGCGGCACCACTCCAGGTCGCGCACGGGGCTGCGCTCGCGCTCGCGCTCCCGCAGCAGCGCGCGGAGGAAGCCGGCGGCGTGCGTCAGAGCGTGCAGCGCGGGCCGGGCGGCGGGGTGCGGGTGCGGGTGCGAGCGCGTGTGCGTGTGCGGCTGCTGGTGCGCGCTCCGCAGAGCGCTCAGCTCGTACCTCCCGGTGCAGTTGGCGCGCTCGAGCGCCGAGGGGTCGCCCGTGTGCAGAAACGCAGCCACGACCCGCGGCAGCTGATGATGCTGGAGCTGATGCTGAAGATGCTGAAGATGCTGATGCTGAAGAAGCTCGTCTGTTCTCGGTGCCGGAGCAGAGCCCACAACGGAGCCCACCTGCAGCAGCAGCAGCAGCAGCGCCAGTCTGATCACCGCCATATCCTTTAAACCCCGAGCGAGATCTCTCCTCTCTAATCACAGCATCCTCTCTTCACCTGTAGACCTGTTTACTCCTGTTTGCTTCCTGTTGTTATTGTTGTTGTTGTTGCTGCTTTCGCCCTGTAACACACCGTTACATTTGTCTCGTTGCAATGATGTGATGCTCTGTGATCTTAGAGCAGCATCCTGTTTTTTGTTTGTTTGTTTTGGTTAGATCAGATTTCCTCCGTGCGAAACAGACATCTGTCTCCTGCCTGCTCTGTAGAAAATATAAAATTAATTCAATTTTTTTTTTTTTTGTCTCGGTATCCTTGGCAGACACACTCCGCCCTCCTCCGAGCAGCGCTTCAGTTAAAGCACTGGAAACGCCAGAACACACACACACACACACACACACACACACCGATGGCTGTGTAAGCCCCGCCCCCTTGGAACGACCTGATTGGCCAGTGCTGAATGGTCCTCTTTGATCCCTGTGTGGGCCGTGCACCTGTCAGTTACCTCAGGAGCTCTCCAGCACAGGAGCGTGCTGAACTCTAGGTGTTATTTATAAATAAATAAACAGTCAATCAATAAACGTGCTTTGTAAAAGCAGAATTATTCACTGCACAATGTGACCCTATCCCTCTCTCTCTCTCTTTCTCTTTTTCCATATATACATACAGTATTTTCGTATATTTACAGTATACATATATATATACCAGAGGAGCTTGGAGAAAACCCACCATGCACATGGAGAACATGCAAACTCCATGCACACAGACTAATTTTATAACAACAGCCATTATTTTAAGACATGAAGGTCAGCATTTCTGGAACAGATCTTACAAGTACAGTATTGTGTCGAGTGCATCTGCAAAACCCATCAAGCACCACGATGAAACTGTCTCTCATGAAGACCTTCCCAGGAAAGCGAGACCAAAACTGCAGAGGAGAAGTTCATTTAGAAATCACCAGCCTCAGAAATCACTAATTAACAACCAGCACCACAGATTAGAGCCATTATGAAGACTTTACAGAGCAGAAGTAGCAGAAACATCTCAATATCAACTGTTCAAAGAGATTATTGTGTATTTTGGATAAACGCCTTCAGTATTGTTTTACAGTGTAGAAAGAAATAAACATCAGGAACGACCATAAAGTTACTGTAGAAAGTGATCCCAAATGTTTGAGCAGTTGTGTATATATGGACAAAAGCAATGACATAATATCCAAATACATTTACTTCAATATGGTGTTGGTCCCCCTTTTGCAGCTATAACAGCTTCCCCACTTCTTGGAATGCTGTCGACAAGATTTTGGAGTATTTCTGTGGGAATTCATGTCCATGCATTCTGTAGGGCATTTAGGCAAAAGTACTTGATGGGGTTGAGGTCAGGGCTCTGTGTTGGGCCCAGTGAAGTTCTTCTGCACCAAACTCATCAATCCATGTCTTTACAGTCCGAGCTTTATGCACTGGGTCACAGTCATGTTGGAATAGAAAAGGACCTTCCCTAAACTGTTGCCTCGTGCCCTAAGCCTCCTGGGATAGGCTTCAGGCCCCCCCGCGACCCTGAATACAGGCTAAAGCGGTATAGAAGATGCCTGAGAGTGAGTGAGTGAGTGAGTGAGTGAGTGAGTGAGTGAGTGAGTGAGTGAGTGAGTGGGAGTCCCTTCTGTCTCTTCCTCAGAAGTCTTAGAATGCTGCTTAATTTGGTTACCGTCTGGTGATTCACTTGTCCAGTCTAACATTTTCCACTTTTTTCCCCCTGATAAAATCCTTCGCTATGTTGGCTGCGTGTTTTTGCGTCATTGTCTTGCTGCATGATGAGGTCGATTAGAGTGGATGCATTTCTCTGTAACTTGGTAGACAGAATGTTTGTAGACTCCTTTGGTAGAGCGTTTTCATATTGATGCTCCCATCATCAGTAACAGTAGTGAATCTGCTCCAGAAGCAGCCGTGTAATCCAAAGCCCTGACACTGCTTCCACCATGATTGCCCCATGAGCTTGGATGTTTTGTGTGATGATCAGATCTTGTCTTTCTCCACACTTTGTTTTTATCATCGAAAATGCTGTGCCTCATCTCTGTGCTTCCTTTGTGAACTCCAATCTGGCCTTCTGAGTCGTACTGCTGATGAGAGGTTTCCATCTTGTGGTACAGTCTCTACAGTTCTCCTCTCAAAGTCTTCCTCAAAGGGTGGAGTGTGTGTGTGTGTGTGTGTGTGTGTGTGTGTGTGTGTGTGTGTGTGTGTGTGTGTGTGTGTGTGTGTGTGTGTGTGTGTGTCTTGTTTGTGTGTTTTTCCTCACAACTGTCACAATGGTTCCATCATCAATTCTCATGAACCTTAATTTCCTTGACTATTATTTTTTGATTCGCTTGATAGTACACCAGTGGTTAGTTTCTTTTTTCTGATATTCCAGATATTTCTCCCATAGACAGCCCTCTGGTCTTCATGTTGTTGTTTTTTTAACAGCAAATGCAGTTTTTTCAGGTAAAACTCAGAGCTGGATTGAGGTTCGATGCTATTAATTGTTAAAACAATCAGTCAAACAAGGTACACATGGGCAGGAGGAAACACCAGCCAGTGTTGGTGCTGATATTTTTGGAGTTCTACAACACACAAACCACAAAGGGATATAAATATCAGCAACTGAAAGATGAAATTCTGACCGAGAGTTCTTCTTTATCCACCTTCTCAAAAGCTCAAACCCACAAAAAAACCAAAATGATTGCCTTTGCCTTTCTAATCCTGTCACATGGGGCCGTATATAAGAAATTAATCAACTCTTCAAAATCTTTAAATCTCTGACAAGAAATAAATATTTGTGCTATACAAGAAGCTGAATTCAGCTTTATTTCCAGAACAGCACACAGTTTTGTCAGCAGTCATTATAAGTATTAATTGATTTTTCCTTCTTAAACCCAAGGACTGGTTGTACGATGTTGGAAACATAGCAGAAATATTTCTGTGTGTCGACATGGTACACAGCTTGATCATGGTGCGTAGAGGTTGTTTGACCTGTTGCTGGCAGGCGCACTGCAAATCCACTCTGAAGTTGTGAATCATGGTGCAGTGAGTCATCATCTCATGACTGCTTTTATGTACACGAAGATTAACGTCACCAGCACAACACACACACGTCGGGTTTCTCTTTCAGAGCATCAGAAGCTCTCAGGACTTTACGTAAATGCTTTGGTCATAGACATAAAAAAAAAACAACAGGCGACACCATCTGTTTTATGTGTGTGTGTGTGTGTGTGTGTGCGTGTATATATATATATTAGAGAGAGAGAGAGTCAGCACATGGAAATTATACACACTTCAGGAAAAGAAAAATAGTATTATGTTTATTGTATAAATCTAATATTAATAATATCATGTTATTATCATAATATGGTGACACGGTGGCTTAGTGGTTAGCGTTGTCGCCTTGTACCTCCATGTTCTGGGTTTGATTCCTGCATGTTCTTCCTGTGCTTGATGGGTTTCTTCCAGGTACTCCGGTTTCCTCCCATAGTCCAAAACCATGTACATTATGCTAATTTGCCTAATTGGCCACAGTCCTACAAAATAGGAATAAATCCAGTGGTCACCATTGGCCCCCCTGGTCCCTGGTTGGACTACAGTGGTTCGTAGATGGATGGAATGATTATCATCATGTGTGTGTATATACAGTACGTAAGGCAATACATTTAGTATTGAAATATTTATACAGAAAATATTTATCCTGAGGTGTGTATGCATTGTTTTGGCTGACTCACGTGGCCCCCCATATGCAGATGACAGTTGTGCACTGGGTGTTCTGGTGACTTTTTTTCGCCAAGTTTTGCCTCATCGGCTGTTCTAAGTGATCGGACTGGATGGCCGGGTGTTTGGACCCCGTGATCCTGTCACCAGTTTGCTGGTGTTTGCTTGTCAGTGGTCAAGCAACTGTGGTGTACCACTTCCTCTTCTGTTCCTTATGTTCACAGTCTTTTACTTTATTAGACAGATTGATTTGCCCAGACTTAGCATGAACATCAGACCTGACATGGTTTATGTGCTCTTATTCTTTTACTTAGTCTGCATTGATTATCACTATCTGAAAGCAAGGACTCGGGGTGGTTAAGGTGCTGGACTGCTGATCAGGAGGACACCGGTTCGAGCTACGACGCCCGTGAGCGGCAAATGTTGGTCCCTTGAGCAAGTGCTCAGATACAATTGGGCGTCGACCTGGCAACCTGACCCTGTAGCAGAAAAAGCAGATACAGTGCCCTCCATAATTATTGGCACCCCTGGTCAAACTGCGTTCTTTAGCTTCTAAAAAATTCAGTTTTGTTCTAAATAACACAGGACCACAATGGAAAAAAAAAGAGGAAATTGCAACCTTTAATTCAAGAGCATTTATTCAGTGGGAAAAAAATCCCACATTAATAAATAATTATTTTACATCAAATCATGGGTGCCACAATTATTAGCACCCCTGATGTTTAATACTTTGTACAACCCCCTTTTGCCAACAAAACAGCTATAATGTTTCACAAGATTAGAGAACACAGAAAGAGGGATCTTCGACCTTTCCTCTTTGCACAATGTCTCTAAATCATCCAGTGACCTGACTCTCTCTCCTCTGCACTCTCCTCTTCAGCTCACTCCACAGGTTTTCAGTGGGGTTGAGGTCTGGGGACTGAGATGGCCACGGGAGGAGCTTGATTCTGTGTGTGGTGAACCATTTCTGTGTAGATTTGGCCACATGTTTTGGGTCATTATCTTGCTGAAAGACCCAGTGACGACCCATCTTCAGCTTTCGGGCCACCAGATTTTGCTTTAACAAGGTTCCCAGGGCCTCTGGAAGAGAAACAGCCCCACAGCATCACCGATCCTCCCCCATACTTCACAGTGGGCATGAGGTGCTTTTCTGTAGACTCATCTTTTGTGTTCCACTTAGAGTGTTTGTTGCCAAAAAGGTCTATCTTGGTCTCACCTGACCAAAGAACACAGTCCCAGTTGAAGCCGCAGTACCGCTTAGCAAACTCCAAACGTTTGCGTTTATGATTGTGACTGAGAAAAGGTTTTTTTCCTTGCATGCCTCCCAAAGTGCTTGTTGGTATGTAGATCGCGTCTGATGGTTGTTTTGGAGACTTTGTGACCCCAAGATGCTCTCATTTGTTGCAGTTCTTTAAAAGTGAGCTTTGGAGAATTTTTTATTTCCATCCTCCTCACTGTGCATGGAGGCAAAATAAACTTGGCTTTTAACACATCTTAACCAGGGGTGCCAATAATTATGGAGGGCACTGTATATCTTCAGGGTGGTGTGTATCCATCGCCCATTGTGCCGGATGGCCATGTAGACAGATTCAAAGATAAAATGCAGCTTTCCTTCATCTAATTATCTCGCAAAAAAAAAAAAATCTGTAATGGTGAATGTAAGGATTCATTAAGAGTGACGAGTGGAAATGGAGAGAACAGATTGAATCCCTGGAGATGTCGCCCTCTGGTGGTGAAATGAAGGAATCGTTTCCTTCAGGTTGCTTTACAGCATGTGTGCGGCGTTTTACATTTCATTTCATTCACAACTTATTATGTTAACAAAAAACGTATTTTTAGAGAACTAACGGAAGAACATCATCTCCAGTACTATGCTCTGTAAAGTTTTAACATTTAACATTTAAAGTTTTTCAAAAATCCTGACAGGATTTTGTTTTGTTTTGTTAAAAAAACAAGCCTAGCAGCTTGCTAACGCTAAACACCAATAAAGTCAGGCTGATTACTTTCTTTAAAGACTCACAGGCTGATTGACTGGATGTTAATGGCTTTTTATTTCTACAGTTTGTGAAACCGGACGTGTTTGTCTACGTTCACATTACAAAATTACTGACATTAAAAAGTAATCCGTTACATTACTGCGTTACTTTCTGATAAAAGTAACTAGTTCGAGGACTTTTCCATTGCAGAAAATGAAAACTCCTTTGTTCTTCCTCTTGCATGTTGTTTTAGTCAAGACCTTTATAATTATTCTATCATCATCACTCAGCGAAGTTTGGCCCATAATCTGTTAACTACTAATACCCCTGTCTCAGCTACGCGGTGTCGCGCGGTGGCCGTAAGTACGGTTCATCATGAGTCACCGCGAGTTTCGGCGCCGTGATTAGGTTTCCATCTTACCGTGTGTCGGTCCTCGCATAGTCAAACCGCATAGGTGAGATATGGGTATAACAGAGGAGGGGGGGGGGGGGGTTATTGGGGGCGGGGCTTGTAGGACGACTTTCTCACACACGCACACGCTAATAGATTGGGAATGACTGCTGTCTGGCTCACGGATTACATAAATTGTCTGAATAACGGATACATTTTTGAAAAAGTAACTAAGTAACTGAGTACTTGAATGGCGGACCGAACGCGTTACATCAAAAAAGTAATCCGAGTACTTAGTAACTTAGTAACTTAGTAACGCGTTACACCCAACACTGCACGCCACATTGATATATTCCGATTTTTTTTTTTGTTCAGATCAGATTTGCGGGTCATGGCGGTTCATTAATTCATTAATAGTTACAGCTGACTTTTATCTGACTCTAAGGTAGACATTTCTGTCCTCCAAAACGGTACGGATGCACACATCGCTACGTCTTTGCTCACATTATCAGTGTTAAAATATTCCATATTTATGCAAGTACTAATTCATTTCAAACAATGGATGCAATTTTAGAAAGAAAACACTCTTGGGGTTTTGTTAACCGCTGTTAATAAAGGAATGAAACTGAGCGCCCTACCATCTGGAGATCGCTAGTTTGGAGCCGATCCCAGAGGTCTCGGGAGTTTAATCTGCACAATCTTTGGATTGTGGGAGGAAACCAGAGCACCCGGAGGAAACCCATCAAGCACCCTCGATGCACGCTGAACTGAACGAACTTTCAACCCTGGATGGGAGTCCACATTGCTAACCACTATGCCACAACCTACTGATTGTTTACAATGTTATTTTCTTTTTAGACTTTAGTTGTCACTATTTCTTTTTTATTAGTCTCCGTCCTATCACCTGGGGTAAAAAGTCACTGTCTGTGTTTAAACAGACTTTAAAAAGTCTTTTCACTGTCTCGGATTTATGTTGATTCTAACACTGTAAGGGATTTTTTAAGCTCATTTTACTCATTTTTAAGGATTTTTTACACTATCTATTTGTTGGTCAAAACATTTTACGTTGTCTTCTTGCCATTTTTATTAGACAATTTAAAGCTCAGTACAAAGTGTAAACTAGTACAAATTTCTTTTTTATGCTTCTATGTCACACTGAATGATGTTTTTTCTAGAGAATAATAGTTGGTGTTTAACGATAGTCGATTTTCCTTTTTTTAATTAAGTGAAACAATGCAGCATTACTACTAAATAAATAGTCTAACTGTTAGTTACAACACTATAACTAACCTCAGTGTTCCATTTCACTTGATTAAAAGTAAAATTACTAATAAAATATCATAAAGTCAAATCGTACAACACATTACACGCTCAAAAAGATTTCATTAGTAAGCACAAAACAGCAAATTTCTTCTAATAACGAAGCAAACATGACCCAAACACAGACAGAGTTCAGAGTTGCTGTACAGAGTTCAGCGAGGATGAGGAGGAGAAAAGGGGAATTTGAATGTTAAAGCAGTCAGAGAGAACAATGTGATGTGTTGTTCATGTTACAGTTATGTGTGTCATAGAAGATACCGTAAATAAATATCCTCATAATGGCGGTAAAAACCTTAAATCAAGGCACCGTAGGTGTAAAGTTTATGTGAAGTGTTGGGCGTCGTCTGTGTTACTGTACAGTACAGCAATACTGCATGAGAGGAAAACAAGAACAAACCTACAGCTTATGGCTCCTCAGTCTGTCCAAGGGTGCCAATACTTTATTGCCAAAAATGAAAGGCGAATTTTGCCAAGCCAAATAGGTAGAAGTGCACTAGATAGGGTACGGAGCTCCATCAACCCTACAGTATATACTGTAGGGTGCAAAAGTCATGATCAGGAAGTCATTATGGATTCTGTTTAATTTCATTATTGTGAATTTCACTCGCATATAAGAAACGGTAAATGATTGTTATTGCACCTTTTTTTTTTTCTCTCTGGACCAGTAACCATTGTGTTTTCAGGCCAAATAGTACAGAGAGAGAGAACACGAGAGGTAGAGATGATTTCCCAAGCTGTTAGAAATAACTCCTGATACCGAGTGTTACTAAACAAGAACACTACATTAATTTATCTCACTGCACGTCCCTTTATTTAATTCCAGCATGGTTCGAGTTGTTGTTTTTTTTTTCTCCCAGAAAAGGACACAATGCTCCCCTGCATTTCTCAGACCTGTCATTTGCCTGTCAGCCTGGAACATCTTTCATTTTCCCTTTCATCCAGGTGAATGTGTCTGAAAGTGGGGTCGTGTCAGCTTCTTCTTTTGTTGGTTTGAAATGGTGTGTCACTCATTGTTGCTGCCTGAGACACGTGACACCAGCAGACCCATCTTTTTCTTTAACTGCTAATCACGCGAAGTTGGGACCGGCCTAGCACACACTTAGGAAAAGTGCTATCCACCCAATCGGCTTCACAGACACCCATGATTTGTTAGTGGCCCTTACCTCTGACAGATGGCAGCCAATCACCAGGTGATAGGGTCAAGTTCTTCTGTTGATCCACTCAGGACTTTATTTTAAACCCACCAACACACTGAGACACAGACTCGTCCATTCAAAGGACCAGACACCAGTGAGTTCAGTGGTTAAAGTATTGGATTATGGATCAAAAGGTCACAGGTTCAAGCACCACCACCAAGTTGCTCTTTAACCCTCATCTGCTCAGAGGTATAATGAGATACCAATGACAGTTGTTCTGGATGAGGGCATCTGCCAAAAGCCATAAGTGTTAACGTAAACTTTCCGTGCTGCCCATTGATCCATCCAGAGCAGGATTAAAAACAAGTCACTTGTCCACCAGGGACGCCGAACCTAATGACCCCCTTTCAAGGACGCAAGTGAAACTACTCCCCATCATCCTCCCCTTCTCTATCATTGTCCATCATCGAGACTATTCAGGTGAGAGACAGCCCATGGAGGATATGTGCGGGATCCTTAAACGACCTTTCTCACTTCTTTCTCTTAAAGAAGTTAATTGGGTCAAAAAAGTTTCAAAACCAACAAAAAGAAGTCCAATTGACCTGACTGAGCATTCAGACATTCATAAGAAGAAGAAAAAAACTCAAACTTATTTACAGAGATGGAGAAAGAAAGATAGAAATCGGTCAGTTCTTGACCCTCCTTTCTTGCTGCTCATTCCTCCCTCTAAAGTCAGAATTCTGAGAAAGAAATTCTGAGGGTGGAAAAGTATGAATTTTGAGAAAACAGTCATAATTCTGGGATTAAGGTATAAAAAAAAAAAAGCCAGAATTCTGAGAGGGAAAAAATATGTGGGAAAATAGTCAGAATGTTGAGAAAACTGTCATTCTGGGATTGAAGGAAAAAGTCTGAGTCAGTATTCTAAGAAATCAGTCCTAAAATGTCAGAACTCATTTTCTTTTATGGTGGTCATAATCCTCTTCCATAATAAACAGCTCGGCACAGAGTGTTTTATTCCTTACTCAGCTTGGTTCAATTCCTAAAACAAATAAGATGATGACTTCGAGTTACGACCTATAATACATTTGTATAAATGAACAATTCATCATAAATCTTTCCAAAGTTATACTGCAATATAACATCCAGATACTCACTAACCTTTTGAAGAGAAGAATTGTAGAAATGTGATAAGTGATGGAGACACTGACATTTTGACAACTTGCACATGTTGTAAACAAGTCAAACTTTACATGAGTCTAAATATACAGTGTGGGTTGTCTAAACGTGCAGTGATTATTTTTCCCAATAGAGGGAGACATGAGACTCTTAATTAATATTTTTTCTCGATAAACACAAACAAGATAAGAGATTTGTGGTGAGATTATGGGAATACTCATGCCTCCTCGTGTAATTATAATATGATAGCTATAATGTAAGTGGTCTGTTTTGTGCAGTTGTGATGATCCAATATAGGTTTCTAATGACTTTCCAAAATAAGTACAATGTTCTGGAATTTGATGAGGTCTTTGTTTACAGCAGGTATATAGTGTGTCTAATGAAAGTACAAACACTTGGATAACACAGAAAAAAGATGAATCTGCATCTGTATATTCAACATCTGCATCTGCATCATCAACTCGCATCAGCATTACAGTTAATTATAGCCTTATAGGTAAATTGTTGTTAAATAACATAACAAAAAAAAAAAAAAAAAAACCCACAGCAATAAGTCTTAACCAGTCAGTCACATCCCTCCTGAGTGTGCGGACCAGGTAACAGAGGTACAGAACCTCAGCTATAAGAGCTCAGTGACCAGAACCCGTCCAATAAAATCATCACACGGATACGAAGTCTTCAGGAATCCTTTACGCTATTATCTTATTCAGTCTTCATCCCAGTCTTCTGCTTGAACTCAGCTTCTTGCCTAAAGAGAATGATGAGTAAAGCAGGACGTGGAGACTCAGGTGTTTAGCTGGTAAGAAAGGAGGAAGACCTGAGAAGAGACTCTGACTCTATTAGGCTAACTGAGGTTTCCAAGTGAGTGAGTGTGTGACTGCGTATGTGCTCCTGTGTGTCCCGTGACAGATTGGTACTGGAGAGACCACTGGGACAGGCTCACGGCTCACACGACCCTGTCCAGGATAAGAGGTATGAGTGAGTGAGAGAGAATGCTACAGCTAACTACAGTGTATAGTAAGTAGAAGCTACTAGTAGTCTACTGTCATGTGTATTGGATTACTCTGGGCCGTACTATGGTTTGCGACAGTAAACTTCAGCATACCATAGTTATTACTATAATAAACCATTTTAAAATTATTACTTCCTATTGGAAGTAGATAAAGCATCCATAAAAGTTGAGTTTTTATGTAATGTTTTCCACATTTCTGCACCGATCTTGGCCAAAAATGCACTTTGTGTGCCTTCAGTCGATAAAAGCACAGCACACATGAAATGTTTTTTACATGAAGAAAAATACTCAATCGTAATCTTCCATCTGCTTTTGTCAGCGCCAAACTGCCCTTAAAAGTGCAAAACCAGACACAAGGTGTATCGCTGTGGCAGACGGATCCGATCATGTGAGGAAGCGGTAACTGAATAGTGAGAGTGACAGCAGGACGCAGACTGTGCAGCAGCCCCAATGACTTCACCTGCTGTCTGTAATGCTTATCCCATGACCGATCAATATACATGACTCCTGAGCCGCACTCGTCGGTTACTTGGTGCGTCTGTGTGTAATTACTGCGTGTGGATTTGGTGTCGCAGGTGTCTGCCTGAAGCCCACGTCCTCTCCTCAGCAGCCTCTCGCGCCACCGCATCGATACTCATTCACCGAGCAAGTGCCTTAAGAGTCACTCACCGATTCTGCCATTCACAAGTGTGGAATCTGCTTTATTATTTATCTTTCCTTTAGATTGAAAAACTTTATAACTTGTTGGCTTCTGCTCGTGAGACATTTTTAAAGGCACTAAAATTCTGTTTTAATTTCCTGAAGTGGTATTTTTTTAATAAATTACGTTTACATTACAGCAGTTGGCAGATGCCCTTATCCAGAGTGACTTTATTTTCCTTTTGTCTCTAAACTATTTTATGAGGAAATATTAAAGGTTCTATGTGGAACTATTAAAAGTTTATGTGGAACTATTAAAGGTTTTATGAGGAAATATTAAAGGTTCTATGTGGAACTATTGAATGTTCTATGTGGATCTATTAAAAGTTAATGTGGAACTATTTCAGGTGCTGTATGGACTATTAAAAGTGTATATGGCTCTATTAAAGGTTCTATGTGCACTATTAAGGGATATATGTGGAACTATTAAATGTTTTTTGTGGGACTATTTAAGGTTCTGTGTGGAACTATTTCAGGTGCTGTATTAAAGTTTCTATATGGAACTATTAAATGTTCTGTGTGGAACTATTAAAAGTTAACAAGAAAGCATTTCAGAACTATTAAAGGTTTTTTGTGGGACAATTAAAGGTTAATGTGAAAGTATTTCAGGTGCTATATGGAACTATTAAAAGTTTATGTGGAAAGGTTCTATGTGGAACTATTTAAGGTTCTGTGTAGAAAATGCTATAAAAACAAATATTATAGCGATTTCCTGTAATTAATCACAGCCAGACAAATTAATCAGTTAAAATCCCCCCATAGTTCACAGCATTTGTTTTGAATATTATCTACACACACCAGGTCACTTTTGCACCAATATAAGGTAAAAACCAATATAATGTCTTGTCTTGTCTTGTCTCTTCTCTTCATCCATCCATTGACCATCAAGGGAGTCTCACAAAACAAAAGGTTTTTGTACTTTATGCTTCAGTTAACGGCCTTGTTTTTATCATCATCATCAGCTTCGTATTGTGTCCAAGACAAACATTTCTGAAAACCTTTTAACTCAGTCATCACAAAAAACGGCCAACATTGTAAAGAGACGACACACCACAATGAGTCTTTAAAAAGTTTTATTTGCACAAAAATACTACAGTTATTACTATAATAAACCATTTTAAAAGTATTACTTCCTAATGACAGGAGGTAAAGCATAAGTTTTTTATGGGATGTTTTCTACATTTCTCCACCGATCTTGGCCAAAAAATACACTTTGTGTCCCTTTAGTCAGAAAAGAGCCTCCAGCTCTGTTAGTCGCTGCATTATATCATTGAGCTCAGTGACAAAAAGAAAACAAAATAGAATATTAATCATTTCTGTACATTATATATGTCTATTATATTCCATACTCGCAGAAAGACGCTCCGTGGACACAACACCAACTTACTGCTGTCTTTTTCAGTCATGTCCTCTGTTTTCTTTTGTTGACGCGTGTCATCTCTCCTGTGCAGTATGTAGCGATCTAAGGGTGAATGATAGCAGGGGGTGCCGGTGACCTGTGCATATTTAATGCGCAAGCCAGTGGGTGTGGTCTAGCAGACTTTGATTGTGATTGGCTAAAATATACTACAGGTAACCTAACCAATCAGATCCACTCCAACATCACAATCCAGGATACAGATGAATTCTGCATAACTTTTTGTTGGAATGTACATTTTCTACAGTAAGAATGGAGGCAGAGATCACAAAACTGAAAAATGCTTAGGATATGAAATTAGGTGTGACATTAGCATGTGGTACAGACTACATATTGTTACATAAAAGATTAAGATTTTGCTTTGTTGTGCATTCTAATGTGTGGCCTGATAATGTGTCCCTGTAAATACTGTAGAAGAAGTAATCAGTGGAACAAAGTAAGACTGGTGATAAAGAAAATGGTAAGTCTGCACACTCTCGATCCATGCTGCTAAAGTCAGTGACATTCAGCAAAAACGTGGTATTGTTGCTAAAAGTGTCTCACCTAGGTGTAGTGTCTGTAACTTTTTTTATTATTATTCAAATCTGTCAATGATCTTAATGTGTAATGTCATTCAGAGGAAACCTGGCCAATTTACATTTCACATGAAAAGACGTAAACCTGAAAAAATGCGTATTTTTCTGAAAAAAAAAATTTTTTTTTAAAGATATTGCAACATGGATTTGACATGGTTACGGACACTACATTTTTTGGGGGGGGGGGGGGAGGCGGCGGGGCACCTTAATTATTGCACAGAATGTTTTCATTTAAGAATCAATTTTTTACGTTTCATATGCTTCTAGAAGTTTAAACCAATTTTAGTAACATTACTCCTAAAGAAATTTGTATAATTAGCATTTTAAATGATTATTATTTGAAGTGACAGTGTAATGCTGAAAATGGCCATTTTTTCGGGCGCAGATAAAATCATCTCTCCAAAACCACTGAAGTTAGCAAGTTTACATTTTTGGGAAATTTTTTAGATTGGCTTCTTTGGCACAGAAATTTGTTGTATTTTATGTATAACATAAAAAAAATAAAATAAACCCAATGTCTCAATAAGAACCTGACTAGGATCAAAACAAACTGAAATTGAGCCAGCTTTGCCTAATGCCAATAAAAACCAACCACAGACACTAATTACCCAGTAAGTGCAAACCAAACGGGTTCTGCACCTATTGTTTGTGCACCTCCTACGGTAATCACACATGAGCCCTGAGTGGCATTGTGTTGTAAATGGGTGCATAATGACTCAATAGTCTGTTTTTTAAGGCACCAGACTTAATCCAAATTTAACCACCTTATAAATATAAATGTTCATCTTAAAATGGTATCAATCCTACCAGAAATATATTTTAATATACAGTACGTGTTGAGTGAGGATCACATTGTATTGTTGTAATTTCTTCATATATATACTGTATATATTATTTATGTGCCGTATTTAAATTTACAAATAGTTTGTGGAATGTGTGAAATTTATCTGCAACGGATTCATATTTGCATCTGTTACCTCCTGTAGGTGTAACTGACCGTGTGTGTTCATACACACAAAGGCAGCTGTAAGTGGAGATAAAGTGGAGATCCAGTCTACAGCAGTTTTTAAGCTTCTGCTGGATGATCACACGGCTGTTCATGGTGATTATGCAACTCAGTGTAATGTTCCCGCTCATTTTCGACTGAAATTGCATTTGTGTTAAAATTAAGACAAATCTTATGACAAAGACAGAGATGCACACATACACACACACACACACACACACACACACACACCTCCAACAACAAGCACACATCTATGACCCATTCACACAAACATTAGCATGTTTTGTTATAAATGGTTGATTAATCATCTCAACTTACAGTACTTGTTGCTGCTTTATGAAGATGTGCCGTACCATGATGAACCCCTACATACATGCAGAATATAACATTTGCAAAACAAAATGTGGCCACAAGAATGAATTTCTGGCTCTTTATCTCGGCCTGTTTTGCCTGTTAATCCCTGATTACATAAAAAAAATATATATATAAAAAATTAGTATTTGGTCATTTGGAGAACATGACTAGATCTTGTTTAGAATGTATTTTTCAGTGCTACACTCCTTCTTCTCCAGCATATTGTGGCTGGACAAATCAGATCACAGATGCATCAGTGCTCAGGGTACAAAGCAGACCTCTATATACATACATGGTGTCCCAAACGTCTGTATTCACAGTCATCCTCCTTTATGTAAAATTATGCACTTTTTAAATTTTATTTAAGACCCAAGATGACTTGAAATTAAATGAACAACAGATTATGGAATAAAAGCAGACCTAACAGTCTAAAGGGGAATATTCATCTGTACATGGAACAACATCAGTCACTGATACAGTAAGAAAGTTTCAACATTCAATCATTGTTAATAGGGAGCGATAGAGAGAGACAGTATATAGTAAACTTTCCATTAGGAATATCCACTGCTTTTACTGAGGATGTGTGTTCATATAGACTGCAAAGCACTTTTGTATGTCACACAGGATAAGAGCATCTGCCAAAAGACACAACGATATATATATATATATTCTTAATAACCAGCTTTGGTGTTACATCTGTGTGTGTGACAAGATATTGTGAATGACGTCTTATGAGTCATGTGCGAACAGATTTTTGTAGGAATTTCACCAAAGGCACAGATGTAATTTCAGTTGAGTCACCTTGCCCAGAGATTGTGAGAAAGTCTTTTGATATAGGATTTATACTTAGTGAGAAAATATATTTTATTACTGTTAAGGTCTATGTGAAGCAGAGTGAATATACAGTTGAAATTTGAATATACAGTTGAAATTTGTATACGTTTGTTGAAATTTTTTGGGGGAAAAATTATTAGTGCATATTCATGTCGTGATTTAATTGCAGAGAATGTACAGCAGCATGAATATAGTAGCTTTTATCATGAAAAACCATGCTGAGTGATTTGATTTGACAAAAATATATAATATAATATATGTGCACTCATTTTCACAGCTGTGCTTTTTTTTTCTATTTCACAGATGCTACTTTCCACTCCACATAATGGACTTGCACTGGGTGTAACAAGGAACTCCCAACAGGTTCGCTTTCAGAGAACACTATGAGGTCAATAGATTTCCTGCCGAAAGCTAGTACTAGTCGCTGGACCCAATCTGCTCCTTATTAACAGTTCAGCATGCTGCTGCTGGTGGTGTAATGGAGTGGGGATGGATTTCAGGTCATACACTGGACACCTCAATCTCATCTGAGCCTTTGTTTGAATGCATGTGTGAAAATGATTCCTCATGCTCCTAGAACCACTCTTTCACACGGTAAGTCCTGGAATATGGCTGTGCTATCTGTGTGGAAAAGCTCCATAGGTGACCTGGTGATTCAGTACATTCAGGTGGTCAGCTGATTTCATTTTATTGCCGCATAACGTTGCTGAACCTGGACCTGAGCGACTGAAGCAACCCCAGATCATAACAGAGTCTGCAGAGGCTTGTACAGTGGACACTTCTGCTTCATGTGCTTCCCTTCTTACCCTGACGCACCTATCGTTTTCGAATAGGGTCAACAGGGCCACATGACCTTTTTCCATCACCTTTATCTTTATGCTCCCTAGCAAACGGAATCCTTTTTAGTTCCCGATGAGTCTCACTAACAAGTGGTTTTCTTATGGACACACAGCTGATTAGTCTCAATCCTATGAGTTCTCTTCACATTGTGTAAAATGGAAAAGCTCTTACACGTAATGTACTTTCACTAATAAATAAAGCTGTGAGTACTACTGAGAATTTTTTTACCATGCATCTTTACTAAGCATTTAAGGAATCTCCATTCATGATTTTTTTTTTCTAACATAAGGTTGAAGGTTCAGCACTATCCTTACAGGTTTTAATAATGTTTGAAGGGTTTTTTTTTAACCCAATTTCAGCATATATTCAGTATACAGCATTTTTATTAACACAAATTATTTTTTACAAAGAGTATGTGTATGATTAACATACTTGTATAAGTTTTCTGCCCTATTCTTCATTGTATAGGTTCAGGGCATTTTATGATCTGATCTGAGTCTCAGACATTATGAGAACAATATGAATATTTACTCAGGACTCTCAGACTGCTGCCTTTGTGTCATTCACCTGCCAAGTGGAAGGCAAACAAATCTTATACTCTGGGCATCATAGTACATGTCAATGTTTTCTTAAGAGTCTCAAGATTCGAGAGATATTATTTGCCATTTGTGCACTTACCAGCAGTATAGGTGCATTTATTTTTGTGTGCAGAAGCTTTTCAAGAGAGTGATAAAAAAAAAGTGGAATAAACATATAACAGCTACTAAATAGGAGTTTGAGACTATACACACTTAAAAATATGTATAATAGTATAATCCCCAGATATGGAACTATTGCACTGATTCAAATTGTGCTTCTTTTTCGAAGATTTGATTGTACATTTAATATCTCATTTTAGCAGCAAGTCTCCATATGACTGAGAAAAAAATCCTAGCAATAATTGCTAGGAATGATCTTTTCCCCCCAAAACATCTCATGACAACACAATGTGAAATGGTCAACAGTCCGAGTTATTACAAAACCATGTCTAATTACATATTACTCTCAAGCAGGTGTTGTCAAAGTAACTAAATTACTGCTAAGGTTCAAGTACAGTATAAAGTTCACTCACGTTCTTGCTCAAGACATGACACTAAAATAAGTTTATTTTTAACAAATACTACATTTAATATTTACCATTTAATTAGTTTTTTCTCTACAAGTATTTTTTTTTTATTTAAGTTTTTTTTTTTTAAGACTTAATTCTGCAAATAAGTGTCATTAAATATACACACCTTTTAAATACTTTATAAAACATAAATCCTGGTCAAAATGCAGATTATTCAGAGAAAGGTTTTTGATTTATTGTTAAACAAATAACATTATTTATTTTTTACATGTTTTATGTGGAACTATTAAAGGTTCTATGTGAATCAATTAATGGTTCCATGTGTAATTATTAAAGTTTTATGTGGAACTATTAAAGTCAAGTAGTCAAGTAGTCAAGTAGGCATTTCAGCCATATACAGTTTAGTACACAGTACGAACCAAAATCCTCCAGGACCGAGGTGCCACATACAACATAAACTAACAATATAAATTAACAGGAACTAACTAGCTAACTAAGTAGCCTAATTAGCTAGCTAGCTGAGACAAGACAGATTGACATGACATCATAAATGAACAACATAAATTAACAACAACAACAACAACAACAAAAAACTAACTAGATAACTTAGAGACCTAATTAGCCGGCTAGCTGGGGCAGGACAGATTGGCATTTTAAGTTAACAGAGAACTGAGTTGAGGTAGTGGGAGGAGAAACAGTAGAAACAAGACTATGTAGAACTACTTAATGTTTTATGTGGAACTATTAAAACTTCTATGTGGAACTCCTAAAGGTTTTATGTGGAACTAATTAAGATTCTATGTGGAACTATTAAATATTCTATGTGGATCTATTAATGGTTCTATGTGTAATTATTAAGGTTTTATGTGGAACTATTAAATGTTCTATGTAGAACTACTTAATGTTTTTTGTGGAAAAATTAATGGTTCTATGTGAAAATATTAAATGCTCTACGTAGAACCGTCCAACAATATATTTTTCCATATAAAAATGTTCCAAGTTGAACCCAAATTTATCAAAGACGCATTGGCATACTTAACATTTTCAGGATTATTATTATTATTATTTTTTAAGAATTTCAATCAGGCGATTACTCCAGGTACTAAGCGGGTCCTTGGAAAGATGGGTCACGTACAGAAACGCACGCATGTCGCCCTAGGAAGCGTTCAGGATTTGGCCACGCCTCCTGTGTAATCCCTGCGCTCTGATTGGTCCGGGTGGACGAACGAAGAATCCGGAGAGGCGCTGTGATGTGGAGAAGAAGGAGCCGCAGTGTGGCAGCGCGGAGAGGCCAAAACACAGCGCGTCCGCTCCCAGGTCAGTGTTTACGGGCTTTAAACTTCACTCCAGCCACATTTTAACACTTTTAACAACTAATACACACGCCTGATAGAGACTGGGACTCATGTGATGGATAAATAAATTAATTCTAAAGGGTTTAAATAGCGACTTAGCGAGCTAGCTAACCAGTGTTTGGTTGTTATGGAGATCATCATGGGTTATTAATGTGCAGGTTAAAGGGAGTGTGTTTCAGCAACTTATTCGACTTTTAAGATGAATATTTCTATATTTCAGAGGTTTGTACAGATGTTTATAGGTGTGTGGTTCAATTAGTTACCTTTATTTCTCTATTTTCCTAGTAATAAAGATAATAATAATAATAATAATAATAATAATATTTTAGATTTAAGATATTGCTACAATATTATTCAAATATTATTTAACTTAAAGACAATAATAGTAATCATAGGCATTATAATAACAATCAATTATAATGGTTAAATTTTCCATGCCAATGTTATTATTATTTTTATTATTGTTATAAAGAGTAATTAATTCAACAGTTATTACGGCCTTTTTTTCCCTTCTGAATATGAAATGACAAATGATGCAAATAAAATATCACAATAAATATAATAATTATTAAATAAAACAAATAAGATAAAATAAAAATTAATTGAACAATGTAAAATAAAATATTTTTTAGACTGAGGAAACTCTTCAGAGAAAATCTTTGTTTATTAAACTTTAAAAAATTTTATTGAATAAAGAACATCAAAATAGTAGGTAAAAACTTTTTTAAAATAAAAATGTTGATTTTATGATCAGTAAATTTCAATCTTTAATATTGAAATGTATGTTTTTTGTGTAAATAAAACGTCTCTCTAATTAAGTATGAGCAATTCTGCATACTTTTAAACATGAAACGACAAATAAATTTTTTGGGGTGATAAAATTTTTTCTAAAATGTTTAAAGAAAGAAAAAATATTTTTAATAGCACGATACAGAAATGTTGTTTAAAATTTTTTAAGTATACATTTTTTAAAGAATTAAAATATTTAAAAAATGTAATTTGGTTCAAATTTGTGGATGAATGAAGATGTGAAATTTAAAGTTTTTATATTTTAAATATAAAAAATCTCCTTTTTTTCACCTATTTTTTGTGTTTTGACTGTAGTAAATGTATTTATTTTTAGAAAGTTCATACCGTATGACGAAGTAATTGTGAAGTGGGCGGGGCTTAAAGTTGTACTAGTGATTAAATAAATGTTAGTGTTGAATTTTGGTGAGCTTCATTGAACTGCAGTTTTATTAAAAAATATATTTATTACAGTTTGACAGAAGACATGTTGTAGTATTTTTTTTGTGCCACACAAGAGATTGCAAGATTTTGTAAATGAATCCAGCACACAGATGACATATGGGTTTATTTTGCGGAGGGGAAATAGTCAGCATCAGACAAACTTTTTTTATAGCCGTCACCTCGTAAACGTTGAGCTTTAATGGAGAGAAGTGACGATCTCGATCTCCTCATCACTGTACAAGCGTCTCTCATCTTAATCAGTTTAGGACGGGCAGCTCTTTATAAAGCTGTGACTTTTATAATTAAAAACCACACACACAGACGGAGATGAAGCAGACTTAGATCCTGCCCCCCCCCCCTTTTTTTTTGGTAAAAAGACTTTCTTTTTATTAAAAAAAAATTAAATGCTAATGGTTTTCTTTTATTTTTTTGTTAAATTAGAAAAGGCTAGTCCTTTTTATTTATCCATTAATTTATTATTTTCTATTTGATTTTCCGTATTTTTAATACTAATGGTGTTTACTTGCTCTTGTTCCTAAAAGCCCAGCTGTTCTGTTTTTAGTTTAACTGTTTTTTTTTTATTATATATTTTTTTTATTAGACTAGTTTTATATCAGCGTGCTGTGGCGATGTCTCTCAGACACAGTGTCGCGTCCCTGTGGTGCTGGTGGAGCTGCGGCTGGTGTGTGTGTGTGTGTGTGTGTGTTTGATGATTAGCTGCTCAGGTGTCTGAGGTAAACTTTACTCCTCTCAGTAAACTCGCTCCACACAGTCTCACAGCCGTGTTAATGTGTCGCTCTCTCTCTCTGCCTCTACACTCTGAAGCGGGTCATGTGACCGCGGTGGTCTCTGTAGCTTTAGTTACCCGAGTTTACAGGTTCATGGGGCAGATTTACAAATAAAATGTCTCACCTGTTCATTCAGATCTTAGTATTAATCACTCATCTGCTTAAATCTTCTTAACAAAAACCCTGTCAGTATCTGTCGCTGTCTGTCTATGTCTGTCTTTTTCTGTCTTATATCTGTCTGTCTACATATCTGTTTGTCTGTCACTCTGTCTGTATATTTGCCCAGCTTTATCTCTCTCCTTCTCTCTCTTTGTCTGTCTGTCTGTCTGTCTGTCTGTTTTGTCTGTATATCTCTCGGTCAGTCAGTCTTGTGTTATGTCTAGTATCGTTAGGATGTCTTTTAGTTTCATGTAATAAGATATTTCTGTCACAGTACCCATCCGTGTGTGTGTGTGTGTGTGTGTGTGTGTGTGTGTGTGTGTGTGTGTGTGTGTGTGGTGAAGGCAAACAGAGCCCAGAGCAGCGGAGGGTAAAGTTCCTCAGTTAGCCATGTGAGTGTGTACAGAATGATCAGAGACGTGACAGTAAAACGTGACGTAAAAACTCGGCTTTAAAAACATGTGCGACTTGAAAAAAAAAAAAGACGTGATGATTACCTAATCCTGGAAGTGCATGTGTTTGGGATGGAATTCCATCTGTATTACTGTTACACAGTTCTGCGTAGACATGAAAGTGTTTACTTTTTGCATGGGGGGGGGGGCTGGTAAGAAGAGAAGCATTATTGTTGAATTAGGTGACCATGATGATGATGATGATGATGATGATAGTCCTGCAGAGGAGACTTGATGAATGGTGAAGTGCAGGACGGGGTGTTAAGGGTCTGACGCATGTGTGTTTCAGGCATGTGAGGACGGGCCGCCGATGATGCTAGCTCTACCATGGGCAGTGTCACTCTCCGCTACTTCTGCTATGGCTGCCTCTTCACCTCGCTGACGTGGTCCATCCTGCTCTTCCTCTACTTCAGCCTGACTCAGGAGAGCCGCCTGTCCTCCAGCCATGTGCCCATCAAGGGGGCGCAGCAGCGCCTACCGCCTCGCTCCACCCGCCGTCCCGTCCCGGCTAACAGAGCACACGAACGCGACGGTCACCGCGGTGGGAACGACCTTTCACCAGAGATGGGTCAGTCTGAATAACACTCATTGTTTACTGTGTAAAAGACCTATATTTATGTCTGTTACATGTCATGAGGTGTCATAATCTTCATTATAACGGTTTATAAAGGGTGTTAGAAATGTATTATAACTTTGGTATGAACTCTAAGTTAAGTCCAGCACGCTTTATAGTGTAAATTGTGTTTATAACAATGACCAAAGTCGGTGTAACATACAGTACTGCATGTAAAGTTTGGTAGTTTGGTGTAAAGTTTTTATAGTGTGTTGGAAATTTTGTTCATCTCCTCGAGCTTTGTTGTGTTTTATTGTATATACAGTAGTTCTGGAGTGCTTCAGAAAGTTTGTATTATGTTGTGAAACTTTTTTATGACTGTATTATGTTGGAAAGTTTTGTGGTTTGTTGAATTTTTTCCTAGCTTGTATTACCGCAGTATTTTTTAGTCTGTCTTAAAGTTTTGTAGGATCTTGTAAAGTTTTGCTGTTGTCAGTTTTTTTTAGGATGTTTTCAGGGTGTAAAGTTTCTTTCTTTTTTTTTTTTTTAGGATATTGTAAAAGTTGTTAGTATTTTGAAACTTTTTAGAGTTGTATAGGTAGTATTTTTAGGGTTGTAAAGTTTGTGGTATGCAAAGTCCTGTAGTATATTGAATGTTTTGGGTCTAATCTTGTATCAAATGTAGTTTAAATGGTTTAAATAGGCTTTAAATGGTTGCAATATGTTAGGTTTTGTAATATGTTGAAAGAAGTTGGCAGTATGCCGGATTTTGTCATAAAGTTTGTATTACATCAGTATTTTGTGGTCTGTAGGCTCTTTTAAAGTTGTGCTGTTGTAAGGTTGTCAGTTTTTTTTTTGCTAGGATATGTTAAGGATGTAAAGTTTATATTTTTAGGATATTGTAAGGTTGTAAAGGTTTGTAGTATGTTGAATCGTAAAGTACTTTTAAGGTTGTAAAGTTTGTGGTATGTGAAGTATTGAAAGTTTTTGGTATAATCTTACAAGTTTTCAAAGTTTGTCAAAGCCTTGTAGTATGTTAGAACGTTTTGAAACATTGTGAAGTCTTTTAGTATCTTGTGAGATTTTTGTACATTTTTGCAGTATGTCAAAGTTTCTAGTGTTTTTTACATTATTGTATAATCTGTTAAATTTGTGCATTAACATTTTGTAGTACTTTTAGGTTTTGTAGTAAAAAATGAATAAAGTTTAGTAGTAGGATTTTTATAAGATTTGCTTTAGTACATTCCATTGTTAAAAAATTATCATACATATACATTAAATAAAATCTATAAATAAAAGGATTCAGGGAATAATGAATGATGCATTTTAAATGTAGCTAAAGTGTAATAACAATGAAAGTTATTATAATATATAATGAAAACGAAAGTTTATAACAATGCCTTATAAATGCCTCATACCATGAGATGAGTCTGTTCATAGTTAATTATAAATAAGATCTTTATGTAAACTGACACTAAATAATACTAAATTATTCTAGTGCCTGTAAATAATCAGTAACTGTGTGGTGTGCTGAAGCGGATTTAATGGTGCTTCCACTTCTTACACTGCATGCACACACACTCTTACTTGGAGCTTTAATCTGTGTTTAATCTGTGTTTGTATGAAACACACACACAGTGTTTTGGTTTGTTACGTGTGCCGTCTCCCCGCAGGAATGATTTACAATGAGAAGGATCAGGAAGTGAGGGACACGGGCTACCACAGACACGCCTTCAACGTCCTCATCAGCAACAGGATCGGATACCACCGAGACCTGCCCGATACCAGGAATGAAAAGTAGGTGTGTGTGTGTGTGTGTGTGTGTGTGTGTGTGTGTGTGTGTGCGCGCGCATGCTTTTTTTGCATTAAATTATAATGCATCTTAGGAAATAATTTGCAGTGATTTTTTGTGACTGAAACACAAATGTGATTGTACTGTACACAGAATAGTGTGCTCTCGTAGATAATGTACGACATTATTATGCGTAATGACCCAGGTGATGATGAATGTGTTAATTATTGACCATTATGTACAGTGTAGTGAATGTTAAGCCAGGTGGAATTTGTTCTAACAGATAATAATAATAATAATAAAATAATAAAGATGATGATGATGATGATGATGATGATAATTAATAATAATAATAATAATATCATCATTATTATTAGTCTGTCTATTTCCAGGTCTGTTTATCTATCAGTCATTCATATGTTCTCATCTTTGGAAAAAAAAATAGTCAGAACATACATCTGTTTCTTTCTTTGCACATCTTGTGCTGTAAAATGAAGCTACACATACGGTGACGAGAACATTTAAAGAGTCTAATCAGATCTGCCGATGTGCGCTCAGGCTGTAGCAGACTACTCTTATCATTTCATAAATATTTTTATTCTTTATAATCTATAGACTAACCGAAATGTGAACGTCCCTGGTTAAGCTCTTTTTGAACCGTCCAGCACCGACACTCACACCTGCTGCTGTGTGCCTGACGGCGAGCGACAGCCGATAGGGATCTGTGCACGTGGTGTATAAGAGTCCCCGCGCTCCTTTATCCATTAATAACGAAGTTCTCCTGTTTTAACCCTCAGGTGCAAAGGGAAGACGTATCCGTTAGCGTTACAGACGGCCAGCGTCGTCATCTGCTTCTTTAACGAGGCGTTCTCGGCCCTGCTCAGGACGGTGCACAGCGTCCTGGACCGGACGCCCGGATACCTCCTGCACGAGATCATCCTGGTAGACGACAACAGCGAGCTAGGCAAGCTGGGGGGGGTGGGGGGTGGGGTTTACACAATCTGAGTGGAGACGGGTTTCTGTGTCTTCATTCATCTAATGACCGTCTGATTGAGACACTGTTGAGAGAAAAATGTATGTCTGGTCCAGACAAGTTTGAGTGATGAAGTGTCTGATCAAAGTAAAATCTGGAAAGTTAAGGTTTATTCATTTTGTTTGTTTGTTTAAGATTCAATATTAATCATTTATTAATTAGAAGTAATTTGATGTTAATTTAATCTTTCAAGAGTGCAAATAGGAAATACTTGGATGGATGGATGGATGGATGGATGGATGGATGGATGTAGATGATAGTTGGTGAGCTGAATGTAGGGCTAGACAGATTTTATTGAGTAGACTGATGGATAGATAAACAGTATGGATAGGACTGATGGATAGAAATATAGGATGGATGGATAGAGAAACAGATGATGTATGGAACAACAGATGGATAGAAAGATGGATAAATGGCTGGATAGAAAGGTTTGGGTGTATGGATGGATGGATAGATACAATAGATTGGATGGATGGATGGATAGTGAAACAGATGAACGTATGGAAAGACAGATGGATAGAAAAATGGATATGTGAATAGATGGATGGATTAATGGATGATGGAATGGATTGGCTGGATTCATAAATAGATATAAAATCGATGTAAGTATGACAAGACAGATGGATAGAAAGGTGGATATATGGATAGATAGACTGGATTGATTGGCTGGATGTGATGGAAATGACTAGGTGAATAAATGGAGGGATATTATCCATGCATCCTTCCATCCATCTATTATGTATACCAATGTATAGATAGATTAATGGTTGGGTAGATTTGATTAGATGAATAGATTAGCATGAACAGATATATGTATAAATGGAGCCACAGAGGCTCAGAGGGTAGATGAATAAACAGAGGGTAGATGAATAAACACATGGATGGCTGGTTAGGTTGGATGAATTATTGTATAAAACCTGATAATAAAAAAAACACAGGCAGATTTGATTAAATATTTATTAAATATATTTGTTTCGTGTGCACGTCAATGTGTGTGTGAACGTCTGTGTGTTGCAGATGACCTGAAGCAGGATCTGGATGTGTACATACACACTCACCTGCCAGACAAAGTGAAGCTGGTGCGCAATAAGAAGAGAGAAGGACTGATCAGAGGGAGGATGATCGGAGCCTCACATGCTACAGGTGTGTGTGTGTGTTGGCATTTTCTTTAATTTGTCTTTTTTATATATATATAAATTTTTTAAATAATTTCATAATTCTTTCTCTCTCTCTCCAAATCATCATCTGTCTATTTTCCTCTCTCTCTGTCTCAGGTGAGATCTTGGTGTTCCTGGACAGTCACTGTGAGGTGAACGAGGCGTGGCTGCAGCCGCTGCTGAGCCCGATTAAAGAGAACCGCCGCACGGTGGTGTGTCCCGTCATCGACATCATCAGCGCCGACACGCTGCTCTACAGCCCCTCTCCCATCGTCAGGGGGGGCTTCAACTGGGGGCTGCATTTTAAATGGGACCCGGTTCCCGTATCGGAGCTCAACAACCCCAGCGGAGCAATCAGGTACCGACACCAGCCCCGGATACCTCCGGCCAATCAGCTTAACCCATTCAGAGCCTTCATCATCACCTTACTCACTACGCTTAGACTTTAGACAGCATTTCCTCAATCTGATTGAAATAATTTCGATTTAAAGGTCAAAGGTTAACAGTTTTCATGCACGCCGATGTGATGAGAGAATTTCATCAGAATATTACGGTTATTTTTTTAATCTGCTGGAAATATAAAAGAGACACGGGTATTTTTCTCCAGCTTTGAGGGTAGGTTAGGTTTAACTTATCTTTGGCCTAATGTGATGTGATTGGTTATGAGAATTTAGTCTCATCTGTGATTGGCTAGTTTTAAATTAATCAACCAATCAGAGCTCCTTCCTCAGGCAGATATCCAAGTGACGAAAGTGAAGACAGATTGGAGAAAGGCATTTACTCTCACTGAGTTTGCAGATCAGGAACGGAAAATAAATTTAAATGAAATGTTATTTATATAGCACTTTTAACAGCCGTGATTGCAGCAAAGCAGCTTTTACAGAATTAAAAATAAATATTAGAAATGAGTTCGAAAAGTGTTAGGAGGTTACGTACAGGCTTATGAATGAGTTCCGATCCGGGGTCGCGTTCGTAAGTCGGATTTGTTCTTATGTCCGACAAAGTCTTGTACGCCTTTGACATGAATATACAATATACAAAGATTCCCAATCCACTTGACTAAATCTCTGTCCCATGTCCCCACACTGACACAATGTGGCCAAAAACCGTGACCGTGGTTAAGGAAATTAATCTCGCACGTCACTGCGTGTTTAAATTGCGAGGGGAATCCCGGACGCCATTTTGTCTTAGAGCCGTTTGGTATCTGGTGCACTGCAGTGTCTATTGTTTGTGCTACTTTTGTTCGTATCTGCGGTCCGTTCGTATGTGAGGAAATTTGTAACTTGAAGGTTCGTAGGTCTGGAACTACGTGCATAAATCATAATTATCAGACGATGCTGTAGAAAAACTCTCTGAGACGGCAATAGGAAGAAACCTTGACTCGACAGGGAACCCATCCTCATCTGGGTGATAACGTACAGCAGGGTTTGATCTGCAGTCATACTGTGTGTTAGGAGGCTGGAAGTTCAGTATAACAGAAGATTAACTTAAACCCTTCGTTATTGGAGGCTCAGGTACGAAAACTGTCTGCAGGAAGTCCTGAACTATTGAGCGGCTGCAGTCACAAGTTCTCAGAGAACAGCTGCGTGCATCAGCCGAGGTCAAGCAGACCACACGTGTGATGAGATCACCGACCGGTTTGAATATACCAACTTAATGCAGTGAGACGGAGCAGGACGTGTTAGCGTAGCCTGTGCGTTGACGCAGCAGCGCTCGTTCTCTCCATAGGATTATAGAATGTGACCTTCTCCCCGCAGATCTCCCACCATGGCCGGGGGTCTGTTCGCCATGAACAGAGAATACTTCAACGAGCTCGGACAGTACGACAGCGGCATGGACATCTGGGGCGGAGAAAACCTGGAGATCTCATTCAGAGTAAAAAAAAAACAAACAAACCCACACACACACGCACACACACACGCACACACACACACACAAACGCATGCTCTGGTGTGGCTGGCTGCCAGACAGGCAGTCATCAGGAGCTGAAATCTCTCCCGTTTGTCTGCATTTTGGCTCATTTGATTAAACGCTCGCCCACTCGGAGAGTCCAGATTGGCTCTTTAACTGAATGATAACCACACACACATACACACACATGCAGACGGTGAGGTTTTGCTCCTATGACGGCTGTCTGGAGAGCGGCTGGGTAAATTCTTTCTCACAGTAAGACGAAGATTATTAATACAGATGGTTTAACCTGAAGGAGGGATGATGATGAGCTTTTAGGATGAGAGTGGAGGAGATATCAGGAAATATTCATTAGAGTAAGTGCTGTGTGTGTGTGTGTGTGTGTGTGTGTGTGTGTGTGTGTGTGTATGCGTGAGAGAGAGAGAGGTGTAACGAAATCTGAACTAAACAAACCATTTAGCCAAATGTATTTTAATTAATAAGGATGAAGAGTGTGTGAGAGAGACTAAGTATTTTAATAAATACTTCCCAACCCACTTATCACAGTGCTGTTAAATTGTAGCACCTGGTCCGGTCAAAGGGGTTGATTTTAATTTCCTCTACTCTAGTCCGAACGCCTTACGGTTGCCATGGTAACAACATGTTCGCATGGTGTGTACAGCCGAACACAAACAGTATGTTATAAACCGTGTACACATTGATATGGTGAAGTTTTCAGTTTAACTGCTTAACTGCCTCCCTGTGTGGGTGTGGGTGTGTGTGTGTTAGATCTGGATGTGCGGAGGCCAGCTCCTGATCATGCCCTGCTCAAGAGTAGGCCACATTTTCCGTAAGCGGCGTCCGTACGGCTCCCCCGGTGGACAGGACACGATGGCGCGGAATTCCCTGCGTCTGGCTCACGTCTGGATGGACGAGTACAAGGTGAGAGATCGAGGTTAATGACTCGCCCAGGTGCAGAACAACAAACAGGAACTTTTATACATTACGTAATAAACTCACAGCTGTTTTAGTAGAGTGTCGTTTTTGTTTATTTGTTTGTTTTCCTTCCTTAAAGAGTGTTATAAATGCTAAGACGGTGAGTGAAACTACAGCAGGTCTCTCCACACTGACTCACTGGTCAGTTTGGCCACGTGGCCGATTCCTCATTCTACATCAGACATTTAAAGCAGGCCAGGTTCGAGAAGAGTGTCCACGCTTTGCCGCTTCACTGAGAGAGAATGTAGCTTCACGTAATTCTTTGAATATTTAATAATTATAGTTATTGTTTATCAACATTAATCATTCTTTATGACGTTCGTAAGTCGGATTTGTTCTTAAGTCCGACAAAATGAGTCATATACGCCTTTGACACGAATATACAATGTTTCACTTTACTAAATCTCTGTCCTCTTTCCCCACACTGCCATCTTGTGGGGAAAAGAAGCGTAGCCGCACCTAAGGAAATAAATCTCGCCTTTAAATCACGAGGGGAATCCCGGACGCCATTTAGTCTCAGAGCTGTTTTTTTACTGTATTGGACTGTGAACTCTGTTTCGTTGAGGATTTTCCTAAGTTAGGATTATTCTCCATCGGGACAGATTTGCAGGACAGACATTTTTTATCATCGTGTTCTTGGACTGATTCATTGAAAGCGGCGAGGCCGACTCATTTCTCCCGCACACACACATAAAATATACCGTATTTAATACATTCACTTAAACATTGAAAATATTGTACATAATTGTAAATATTTGTATCTGGTGCACTGCAGTGTCTGTTTTTTGTACAATACACGTGAGCTACTTTCATGATTTGTTCGCATCTATGAATGTCCGTAGAACCGCGGTCCATTCGTAACTCGATTGTTTCGTAAGTCAGTGACGACCTGGACTGACTTGTAGTTCACCGGGATTGTTAATTAATAAGTTTTCATCCCAGCTTTAGCAGGTTTCTGATCTGGTTACATTACCACTAGACATGGCCTATGATATGAAACCTTCTGCTGTCTGACCGACACACAGTCTTTTATTAAGACTGTAAAGCGTCACGAGTTGAACATTGTAGAATATCGTGTAACTGATTTATCCAGGATTCATGCACTGTTGATCGTGATACTTTGGTACTTAGTTCTGCTGACCAAGTGATTGTGTGTGTGTGTGTGTGTGTGTGTGTGTGTGTGTGTGTGTGTGTGTGTGTGTGTGTGTGTGGGTGTGTGTGTGTGTGTGGGTGTGCGCGTGTTTGTGAACAGGAGCAGTACTTTGCCCTGCGTCCCGAGCTCAGGAACCGTGACTTCGGGGACATCAGCGAGCGCCTGGCGGTGCGCGAGCGCCTGCAGTGTCACTCCTTTAAGTGGTATCTAGACCACGTTTACCCAGAAATGCAGCTGTCCTCACCCCAGAATAAAGCACAGCCTCCCGTCTTCTTCAACCGCAGCGTCAAGAGGCCCAAAGTGCTGCAGCGTGGACGGGTAAGAGTGCAACACACACACACACACACACACACACACACATACACAGACAGGAAAAATAAAGCCATCGACACATGAGCATTCAGCTCCGTCTCCTCTCTCGAATACAGTCTCTAAATCTGGTTTTCCTTTAATCCGTTATGAGTCTGGGAGACCTCGAGTTCTCTCTGCCTCGGATCTTCCTTCCTGTTTTTGCACACTTCCCCTTTTTGCGCTGGGGGAAATTTTAAACTGCTTTTACAAATCATGCCCCAATACAGCTTCTCCCTGTCGGTCTTCCCTCTGAAGCCACGCCTACAAAACACCATGATAGACAAGATCATGTTCTTGTCCTGTTCTTGTCCTGAGTCGAGTTAAAAAAAAAAAAAAACACACTGTCCACACACAGTTTTGTTATTATATCACACGCAATGTCGTGTCCAGCTCACGTGTGAAAATGATTCCTCATGTCTCCCAGAACCATATGACCATTTAATCAGGGAAGTTGTGGCCTGGTGATAAAGTACTTTCAGGTGGTCAGCTGACTTCATTTTATTGCCACATAACGTTGCGGAGTCTCGACCTGAGCGACTGAAGCAACCCCAGATCATAACACTGTCTCCAGAGGCTTGTGATGCACTATGCATGATCGCTTCATGCGCCTGCCTTCTCACCCTGACACGCCCATCACTCTGGTATACATTTAGACTCGGCTCATCATGTCACATGACCTTTTTTCCATCGCTCCAAAGTCCAGTCTTTATGCTCCCTAGCAAACTGGATGTTTTTCTTTATGGACACACAGCTGTTTAGTCCCAAAACTGTGTGTGTGTGTGTGTGTGTGTGTGTGTGTGTGTGTGTGTGTGTGTGTGTGTGTGTGTGTGGACATGCTCTTACTTTCACTATTAGGCACAGCACTGTTTTTTTTAAGTGTTTAATTGATCTCCATTCATGATTTCATTTTTTTTGGGGTGGGGGGGCGGATTTTTCCCCAATTTTCTCCCTAATTTCATCGTGTCCAATTCCTCCCCGTCACTAGGGGGCTCCACAGTAAGGCTGCTACAACCACTCAGCCGGGAGGGCCGATGACTATCACGTGTTTCCTCCGAACCACGTGACGCCAGCCGACCGCATCTTTTTTGGAACTGCTCGCTCATGCACACTCGGAGGACGGCGCTATCCGCTCCTTCCACTCGCGCGAGCTCACAGACGCCCCTGATTGGCTGTAGAGCCGTGATTAATGTGGGAGCACTAAGTACCTCTCATCCCTCCCCTCTGAGAGAGCTCGGCCAATCAGATCCTGATCACATTTCTTCCACACAGTTGACGGTTCAGCACGATCCTCCCAGGTTTTGATAACGTGTTGAACGTTTCTTAAACCGGTCTCAGTAATTTTAAATCTCCGTAGTTGTTTTCTTTGCTTGATGCAGCACATAATTTGGCCATTCTAAAATTGAGACCCTTTTGTTGTATTATAAAGCCTGCTTTGAAACTGAAAAAGCATTCATTCATTGTTATTGATTATTCATGTACTTTAGGTCATATATATGTACAGTGAAATTCCTCGTCCTTACAGACGCTGCAGATGAAAATAGAGACTTGTATGGATATCTGTGAGCAGGGGGGGGATAAAAAAAAATCCGTCCTAACTTGCTTAAAAAGAAATGAGAAGCAAGACTGTGCATGTTGTTTTTGTTCTTCTGGACCGTGTTGGATTTCTTTTTAATAATGGTCTCAAGCAAAAGAAATAAACTCTTTTTAATGATGTAAACACTGCAGTCGTGCATTAACTCAGACCAGGGCTCAGCAACCGACGCCAGCTCGGAAGTAGGGCCGATGAACATTTGAAAACTTTTCTTCATTAAGTCAAAGAGTAGCAGATCTTTTTTTTTTTTTTGCTGTGGTTTATCCAATCACATGCACCTCAAAGCATCTCATCAGACAAGAGCATGGGAAATGGGCAGGCTTGTATCGACTTTATATTTAGTTTTATTCCCTGTCCTGGTCTGATTCTGCAGATAGTTCACATAGGGACCTTTTTGAAAGATAAAGATCACCTGCTTTTTTTTTTTTTCTTTTGTTCTCGTGTATGTAGAGGAGGGTGGATGGCTCTTTTCCCTGAATGTCTTACACTGCCGCGTGAGACGGTATGAACAGCAGATCACATGACTCCAAGGAAGCACATGTTGGCCATCAGTTGTCATCTAGCTATGGAGACCAAAACTGTTCTTACAATTATTTTAACCGTTTTTAAGTTTAGAGCTTCTAGTGGTCATTCAAGGAACTGCATGTTCTGGCACTTCGGTATCGGACTCCCTTCTCAGAACCCGAGGTCGCCAGTTGATTCACCCTCACGCCGGGTGATGGCGCATACCCGAGACAGAAAATAAATGAATATCGTTCACTTATCCATAATTGAGTTTTCTGCATTTTCTTTTGATTTGATTTCATCTCCTGATCACGGCCCTTGCGTCCATCACCCCAGTAAAAGCAGAGAGATGTTTTTCGAAGTGGAAGCGCAGTTATCGGAGTGGTCCAGCAGGGGGCAGTGCGGTCGAGCGGGTCGACGCTCCGTGCTGCAGGAGCGCTGATTCATGGGTACTGACCTGTATTTTTCCACTGTGCAAATCAGCAGGAGGGAGAGTTGTCAGATTTAGTCTTAATTAAGACATAAAGGCCATTAATCCACCGCGATACTTCATTGCTACTTGTAAAGGCTTGTCAGGATAATGAGCACTCGGCACAAACGCTATTGAAAAACGCCTTTCGGGCCGTTTCGAGGAATGCGCCTCACAGATGAATGACCTGAACTGGAGCTTTCAGGATGAGTTTGTGGGAGATCTCAGTACGACACAGTCCTCCTCTCTTCATCTCTCTCTCTCTCTCTCTCCGTCTAGAGTTAGTTTAATCATTCACTGGAGAGGTGAAGCATTTCAAACACTTTTACCTATTAGTTCCACACAGTTGATGTTTGCTGTCCAAAGTCGAGAACTTGTATCTTTACTGAATCCACAAGGCTGGTTGAAGTAACGGACCAGTTCAGGATTTCACAAGCTACATGTCGAACTCCTCATGCGTTCACCTCAGTGCTCAATAACCCTAATGGAAGAAGAACGTTCTTTCGGTCAGTCATTCATTTCATCTTTCATAAGCGCTGTCTGCTGCTAAGGGTCACGGTGGATCTGGAGGAGCACTGCGCACGCCACAAATGACGTCTACGTCTTCTGTTCTTAAGGTCACGTCTCCCGGCCGAGTCGGAGGGAGAAAGTAATCGAGCCAGGGCTATTTCTTCCTCGTCCTTTTGTCCACATTAATAGTCAATAATCGATTAATCATCAAATATTAATAGTAAAAAAGTTGAGCATCTTTTCTCAGTTTGAGTTTAATTTAAACACTTCTAGCGGCAATGTTTAAATGAATGCAGCAGAAATAGTTTAAAGAGCGCGTGTGTGTATGTGTGTGTATGTGTGTGTATGTGTGTGTGTGTATGTGTGTGTATGTGTGTGTGTGTGTGTGTGTGTGTGTGTGTGGGTTGTGTCCACACAGAAAAATCCTGAGCAAAATTGCTTTCTCTTCTTTCTTTTTTTTTTTCCCCCATTTTTAATTGGCCAAAGGTTTAAACAGGCCAATTAGATTCCATCCCTAATGTGACCTCATATAAGAAGAGCTCCTCTTCCCCCTGCTTGTTGTTCAGCTCTGCTGTTCTTTGGAAGGGGCGTGGTTCTGTAGTAGTTAATTTACCCAGACACTGAAACTGTGTGTTTGGAGAAGGACTGAAATATACAGTGCATCACTTAAGGAGTATTTCCGCCGGAGCATTAACACACAGTTCTGGGGAGCTCTGAGACCTGTATTAAGTTAAGAAAGACTAAGACTGATTAACAAAATCAATATAAAACAACGAGACTACTAAATATTGCTCTTGCCTGTCTGTGCTCATTCAAAATCAAGGCTGATTAAAAATGCAACGGCAAATGCGCCCTCTTGAGGTGAAAACGTAAATGATATGTGAGCTACGGAAAAACATAATGCAAAACATTATCGGTTAATCTATCGGTTAATGATTTGATTCTTAGTCTATACCAAGTGCGCCTAGAAATGTTTCGGATGAGCTTTTGAACTCTGAGTAATCTCACCTCTACATCAGTTGGTTTTAATGGTGCTTTACCAGTTAGTTAGTCATGTGTCTACTAAGTACATTAGTCTCGAGTCTGTACAGTTAACGGTATGACAGAATACACAAGTCTAGACTCTCTTTACAATTCTACACAACCATCATCTCATGAGGAAATATTTCTCTCTACATATTTAAATGTGTGTGTTTGTTCTTTTGTGTCCATCAGCTGCGTAACCTGCTGGCCGAGAAGTGTTTGGTGGCTCAAGGGCGGCCCAGCCAGAAGGGCGGCGCCGTCGTGTTGAGACCCTGCGATTCTCAGGACCCTGAACAGGTAGACGTCTGAGGAATCGTTTTTTTTTTTTCTTTTACCATCATTGACTTTTTTTATTTTTTATTTCTTTTTCCTAAATGGAATTGGCAAACACAGTGCTCACCAGCCAAGGGTTAAAGAGGGCTGTGGGGCCACAGTCAGCCTCTCGGAGCGCTTTATCACCACTGCTCTTCATTTCCATTAAACAACATATTGTTGAGAAAACAATTCCATTTGCTCGCGTGGCTTCCACGCTCCAGCCTTGCCCCCGTCTGTAACGCTATTTTTAATTTTAAATTCGTTCGTCTATTCCTCCGCTGCCTAAATTGCTTTTCGGAGCCTCTGCTGGTTAGACCATCTGGTTTCAGGCTCCATTTTCAGGAAGGTTTTAAAAAGCCGAGTGAGTCACGCAGCAGCTGTGCCGAGACGACACACATGCCACAGCGCCCTCTCTCTCTCTCTCTCTCTCTCTCTCTCTCTCTCCATTAATTACTGCATCTGTCTCTTATTTCATACTTTTCTGCCATTCTGTCCCATGCCCTTATCTCTTCTCTCTCTGTCTCTACACCGTGACCTTCTTTCTTTCTGTGAAAGGTCTTCATTATATGATCCTGATGTCACACAATTTCATGTTTTTTTTTTTCTTCTCTTCTCCTTTCCCACTATATATATATATATATATATATATATATATATATATATATATATATATATT
>JAAGKR010002900.1:63192-83701 GCA_011419295.1 Clarias macrocephalus
TTTTTGTGTAAAGCAAAAGCAAGTGTCATTACAGAGGTTAAAGATCCATTTTCTTTTTCTCTCTCTCAGCCTGCACTGCACTTGGTGTGTGTGCGTGCGTGCATGTGTACGTATGTACTCGCAATTCAACAATTTCACTGTAGTTAAGTTTTCCCGGTGTGTGTGTGTGTATATATATATATATATATATATATATATATATATATATATTTTTTTTTTTTTTTTTTTAAATTACTTGAATGATTAACTGAGACATTGAGCTCAAACAATATAAGACAAATGTTAGATATTTGTTTATGTAGTAAAACATTTTGCGTGTTTTACAGTGTGTAATGACCAGCCGTAACATTTATGTATTAGGCAGCAAGTGAACAATCGGTTCTTGAAGTCGATGTGTTGGAAACAGGAAAAATGGGCAGGTGTAAGGATCCGAGTGACTTTCACAAAGGCAGCATTGTGACGTCGAGGCGACGAGGTCAGAGCAACTCCAAAACCCAACCCGAATCCACTGTGCTCAACCCCGGAGCGAATGCACTGCTTGTGCTGAAGACTCGTGTCGAGTAGTAGCTTTTATATATAGAGGAAGAGTTTTACTCTACCATGCGCCATTTGAACCAGTTAATAAAAAAGTTATGTCCACTTTATGCACCGCTTTCAGTACAGCCCTCATAAAATGTGAAATGGGCTTTGCATTAGCATCTTAATGTTTACAGCCATTATACACTGCTGTGCACAGTCATCCACATCCACCTCCCCACCCCACCCCAAACCCCCCCTCATCGAGTTGTGTGTCAAATTATGCTTGCATCACAACCCCTGGTGAAAATAACGGACTCACTTAGAGGATGTTCACTCTGCTGTAATCATTATTATTTATAGCGGAATGACAAAACAATTTTTGTTTGATGCACTGCAAAAAATTACATTTATTTTGCAGGTGATTTTTTTTTTTTTTTTTTATCTAACCAAACCCATCTATAATTTCTTCAAATAAGTTTACATAGAAAATATTTTTTAAAAATCTTGTCTTTTTATTGGCTGATAATTTTGCTTCCTTCAAGAAATAAATGTCTAAAATTAGCAAAATTATCTGCCGTTAGAACAAGGAATTTATGCCTAATAAAGTAACATTTGTCTAGAAGTAAACTTAATTGTATATTTATTTTATTGTACTCTTAATGTACTTTCTCCTGCTAAGATGTGTTCTTTGCAGAAAAAAATAGTTTGATAAATAATCAATTGAAATTAGTTTAAATTTGTAGTTTTGCAAAGCCAATATACAAATTCATCTTTGAAATTTTTGTAATTTTTTAAAATTTAGACAAACCTCTCTATAACATCTCAAAATGAATGTTTTTTTTTACTAAAAGTGCTTGTTTTATTGGCAGATTCTTTCAAGAAACAAATTCCTAAAACATTTTAGGAATTTTTGATTAGAATTGTAGTACAATTTGATTAGCTAATAGCTTATATTATTTGATTTATGAAATAAGCATAATCTTATATTTGGTTTGTTGTCATTTTATTTTAAGAAAGTGTAGATAAACTGTAACTATATTCAGGATATTTTTACTTGCTAAGATGTACTTTTTTGAAGTATAGCTAAGAAATCTTGGCTTTATGAAACTACAAATTTAAACAAATAAATTTTATTTATTTATTTTACTACAAAAAATGTATCTTGGCAAAGGAAAATACAACAAAAGTAAAATAAAACAAATATAAGATCATTAAGTTTATTTCCGGATAAATGGTAACTTTTTAAGCATCAATGTATTGTACTGTTGACAGAGAAATTTTTCAGTTTTAGGAATTTATTTCTTGAAGGAAGTAAAACGATCTACCAATAATCGAATCTTATCTACCAGCAGGTCATCTTGAAACTCTACTCATATTAGGAAATTGTAGTTAGATTAAAGACAGTTTCACTTGCTAACATCATCTTTGGCAGCGAATAACTTACATGAATGTGTTTGAATTTGTAGCTTCACGAAGCCAGAATATTCGGCTATTAAACCAAAATGGTTTCAGTCACATCTGTGATTTATTTCTTTGCTACGAAGTTGAAGAATTGTGAGAACATCGTCTGTGTGTAGCGAATCCACAGAGGATTCTATGTACAGTAGATGTTTCTAACTAGGGTTTGGTTTAGTGTGTTTTCATGTGTTTCATATTTCGCATACAGATTAAATGGTCTTATTCTGGTTCATAGACTAACAGGCTATAGATAATGTGCCCTGCTGAAAATGACACTTTTTAATAATAAGTAATTATTATATCTCATACGTCTCTTGCATGTCTTTGCTTTGCAGGGAAAAATACATTCATTTGAGAATTAAAGGGTTTTCATGAACAAGTTAACGCAGGTTTCCAAGCTCTCCTAACGTGTGCTCTCTGTTTCACGCCTTCTCTAAATGTGCTGTTTCTTTTATTGAGACACGCACTTCCAGAAGACACTGCGGGGGAAGAGGCTCTTATATGAGGTCACATTAGGGGGGAAATTTAAGTTTTAAAAAATGCAGAATTGGATTGAGAATTATGACAAACATGGAATGTGTTAAAGCATGCAAAAGAGTTTTATCTTAATGAGTAAACGTGATCTCTGTGTGTGTGTGTGGGGGTGGTGTTGGGGTGTGTGTGTGTGTGCGCGCAGGAGTGGGTGTATGACGAGGAGCACGAGCTGATCCTGGCCGGGTTGCTGTGTTTGGACATGTCAGAGATCCGCTCGGCCGATCCCCCCCGCCTCATGAAGTGTCACGGCTCGGGCGGCTCCCAGCAGTGGAGTCTCGGGGTGAGACCTGCTCTCCTCCTCTTCCTCTCTACTTCCTTTATCGCGACGGCCTTCTGGTCTTGCGTCCGGTACACATTTCCACGGCATCCCTCAGAACTCAGAAAATGAATTATTAATTCTCAGCAGCGTATTAGTTCACTTGTTCCACCGTGCCCTCGGCTCCTGTAGAGCGGCAGCGGCGGTTCCGACGGTTGAGAAGGTCAGGGGTTCAAGACATCACACAGTAACACCAAGCTGCCACTGTCGAGCTCTCGAGCAAAGCCCTTAACCCTGACTGCTTACTGCATCCTGCCTGACGCTGCACTCTGACCACAGCTTCCTAACTGGGATGTGCAAAAACAATAAATAGAAATTTATTATTAGTAGTATTTTCTTTTTTTGTCCTTTAAGGTACATCTGACAAATAATTGCATCTTAATCTTAACATTGGTGAACTTTGCTTAAAGTAAAAAGAAGTTTATGGAAGGAGTCGCCAGTGTCGGTGCTCTCACAAGGGTAAACCTGTAACTTATTGTTTTTTCGACATCTTCAGGACGGAGAAGTTCTGGGTCAGTGGTAGCTTAGTGGTTAAGGCATTGGACTGATGCCCAGATGGTCCCAGGTTCAAACCCCAGCAGCACCAAGTTGCCATTTGTTGGGCCCTTGAGCAAGACCCTTAACCCTCGATTGCTCAGATGTTAAAAAAAAAAAAAGAGATGAAAAAGTTGCTCTGGATAAGGGCGTCTGCCAAATGCTCAAATGTAAATGTAAGTTGCACTTGGCAGTTTCTCAGTAGCCTGACAAGCTGCGTTTTTAGTCATTAGTGACTTCCAAAAGAGAAACTCCTGAGGAAAAATTCTTGTTTTTTTTTTGTTTTTTTTTTTTTATTCTTGTTTTTTGTTTTTTATTATTGAAGACAAATGGCAGGCACAGGCAGTCTGGCGTGGTTTAAAAAGAAATAAAACACTTTAATGATGTCCTGGTACAGAAACCGCAATTAATTGCCGTTAAAGAAATGAACAGATTAACAATGTCTTAACCTCAGCAGCAGAGTGATAACCTGGACAACCCACAGCTCCGTCACAGCACCCATCTCTCGTGAACTGTCGTGTGTGTCGTAAGCGCTTCATCTGTGAGTAAAGGGGCGGGGCTATTCCCAGACGTGTGTGTGTGGAAGAGCGAGAGAGAGAGAGAGAGAGAGAGAGAGAGAGGGCTGAGTAAATCAATACTCTGTGTGCAATTAAATTATATTTTACTCATTTTAAATAATAAAAAATATTATTATCAGGTAGTGACAGCACAGATAAATCAGTGTATGAGGAAACGATGGACTGTGCCGCTAGAGCTGTTTAAATAGAACTTAATTAAACTGAGGTCGGAGATGTGCGGCCGGTTATCATTAATTATTAATGATTAATCAGCTACTAATTGTTTATCAATAATGTTTGATGATCGGTTAAGAAAAATGTTGACTGTGTACTGATCCCAGACGACTTCCACAAAGGTCACATACGTGTTTAGATATCGTAATAAAGTTTACACTCCGTTTCTGTAAGGATTCCAGTTTATCTTGTGCCAAAGCTTTGTGATAACTGTAGAAAGGAATTTCTCTGGAATTTCCCTCAGGGTCAGTAAAGTATCTGTCCGTCTGTCTGTCTGTTTATCTAGAAATCTGTGAAAGCAAATAATAAAAAACAGCCCGATTGTGCCTCATTTCTCACTAGTGTGGGATTGATGGCCCTTTTTGGCCGCACAGCCTCGAAATAAGCCCCGCCCCCTTGTACAAAGTGTTGTCGCACTTTTGGCCAATCCCTGTAGAAAATCCCCTATATAACGAAGCACTACTTTTGATTTAGTTAAGAATGAACATAATAGAGATTAAACACTTTAATGTCATGTCTTTGGAACATATTTCACAAAAAGTGTTTTAATATCTCCAAATAAAATAGCTTTGCTGCCGGGGTCACATGAGGTCAAACGAGTATTTTAAAGGATGAAATATGAATGTGTGAATAAATGGACATTGAACGTTGATCGATGAACGTCTCCTCTCTTCCCTTCCCCCACAGAAGAATAATCGTCTGTACCAGGTGTCCGTCGGTCAGTGTCTGGCCGTCCTCGACCCGCTCAGTCATAAGGGTTACGTTGCCATGGCGATCTGTGACGGCTCTGAAGGCCAGCAGTGGCAGCTAGAGGGGTGATGAAGCTCGGCTCTGAACTCACACACACACCCACACACCCACACACACACACACCACAGACTGTGGAGTGAACTTACAACTGATATATGGCAGAGAAAAACGGACCAATACACACACAGCTTACGTTCTCTTGTCAGTTTGGCCACCGGAGCAGGATAGCGTCGTTCCCCAACTAGCAGTCTGGGTCTGAGCGTGTCCGATCCGTCGTCACGGCAATAAACACATCACCGAGCTCCCATAGTGAAGTGTTCCCTCTTTATATTCAGTATTCTATAACTTCTTCAGCGACAGGTCTCTTTTTTTTTTATTTATAATTTTAAGCGGATTGTTAAACTTTTCGTTCGTTTGTACAGTGAATATTTTCTTTCCTTCACGCAGAGACAATTCAGAAATGTACATTCTTCGACTCTCCATACTGATCTCAAGACTTTTAGATTTGCATTCTTTGATATCCGTTTTAATTCTATCGAGCGTGGCATTTTGCTTTAACAGTCGAGTCGTGTTTGGTTTTGACGTTCTTTTATCTAACCGAGTTGTTCTTAAGTTCATGATGTCAGTCGTGCATGTAGAAATAAATACAGGTGAAAAGAAACACAGTGCAGAGGAGGCTTGTGCGATATTGATTTTTTTTTTTCCTCCTCCCTGCTCACGATTTACAGTAAAAACTCATGACTCACAGAAACACAAGTACAACATACACACACACACACAAGACCGACAGCATTTCTGTGTAGTAACATTAATTAAAATACTATTAGCAGATCTGCAGTCAGGAATTGTGAAAACTCCTCCTAAAAAACACATAACTACATTTTTTAAAGATTATAATGTTTTTATAAATGTCCAAATTGCTGGAATGTTTTCTGTTTAAGTGTTTAAACAGCAGCAGCAACAACAACAAAAAAAAAACAGTATTCAATTTCTAATGTTCAATAATGTTAATTATAAAATATTAGATTTGACACATTGCTACTAGTTACCTGGTGTCGACTAATATTAGACGAATGATTAAATCCTAATCAAACACGCAATGATGGATTTTATACAATGGCCTGAGAAGGGCAAAACAAAATGACAAAACCGGAAACGAAGTAACAAATCAGAAAAAACACAACATATCCGGAAATAAAATATTTTATAATTTATATATAATAATGCCTTTGGTTTTATTTTGTTTTTAGTTTTATTTTGTTTTTAGTTTTATTTTGTTTTTGAATTGGTAATTTTGTTTTTGATTTCAATATTGTTTTGTTTTTGGTCATTTGGTTTTGGGGGGTTTTGTTTGTTTGTTTTTTTTTAGTTTTTTTTTGTTTTTTGTTTTGTTTTTGTTTTCATTTTTTATTTTGTTTTGCACTTCTCAGCCACCATAATTTTACATCACTACAGTCTCTGTTTACCGTGACAGAAAGCAGTGACGACAGTGTGAAATAGACGGAGTGGGCGTGACTTTCGGGTGATGTCAGATCTCACGCCTGAATCATTACGGATTCATATGTTAATTCTCACAGTTTTTTTTTCTCTCTCTAGAGGAAAAGGCTGCCTTTTAGCTGTGTTTTTGAGTGAGCTAGCTTAACTCGAGGATACGAAATTCTTAAAGGAAGGCGGGTCGGGTCTTATAATTAAATATAATCAGCATACAGAGTGTAAAATCATGTACGGATGATTAAATCGTTACATCACACAAGCCTACTGTAGACACCTTCCTTCAACCGAAGCTGAAGCATGCGCCAGGACCGAGAAGGAAAAGTCTCAGGACAATAATAAAAGAAAAAGTCATGCTGATGAATCTAAGTTCAGACGCCTGTCTGGTTTCTGTTCAGTTTGGGATGCAGAACCCAAATTTTCATTTTAAATCCTATGAGTAGAAATAAATTATAAATCACTTACAGGAGTGAGATGAAAAATAAAATAAAAAATCCAGTCCTGTGCGCACCTCAGGTATGAAGGTCTGGTCAGTTACATACATACATGCATTAATTACATACATACATACATATATATATAATTTTTTTGTTCTGCTGTGAAAGTAAACCGTTTGATTTTAAATCTGAAGTGCTGTTTTCATATCCTCTGGTCTCTTTTGTAAATGATGGTTCCAATAAAGACATCCTAAATATCTGTTTGTTTGGAGACATTTTCATTACACGACATCATCATTGCTAAGCACTGCAGGAGTGCAATGTTTAAATAATAATAAAAAAAAGCTAATCTATATTTAATGTCTTAAACTAAAATTAGCATCAACTTTCAAACATGCCTGACTGTCATTGATTTAAAAATGAACTACAAGGTAAAGGGGGGGATTAAGTATAAAGGTTTAACAGCAAGTCTAATGCTTACAGTCACATTTCTTAAAAAAAAAAAAAAAAAAAAAGCTTAATTTAAAGAAAATAATTTTGTAAAGGTTGTTACAGTGGAGCAACAGGAAAATGTTCATGCTGACGAGAAAAAAACAGTAGTGATGTGGAGCGGACTGCTAGGAAGCGCAATAACCATGAAAAAAAAAGTGACAGTACTTAAGAGATTGGACCGAGGCAAAAAGATGGCAGACATCTATAGTTTTTTTTTTTTTATGCTTTACGTTGTATATTTATGTCAAATGTGTACAAGTCTCACTTTGTTGGACTTACAAACGAATTCCATTCCGGGAGAAGTTGGATTTGTTCGTAAGTCGTAAGTTGAACTTTATCATAATATTGATATAAAAAATATCTTAAAGAAGGTCAAAACAAAACAAAACAAAACAAAAAAGCCAACAGGTGGTCACGTCACCTTTAACCTCCAGGGGGCAGCAGTGTGACAAACCTCTGATCCTTAATCCTCATTAACTCATGAAAGTTGATATACAGTGGATATTTTATTCAAAACCATGACTTGGTGCCACCTTGACCAGAGACAACCTACAAAAAGTTCAGTCGTGTGTAAAATGCGAATGTGAGTGCTGCTTAAATCCCACCAATAATAAGCTGCCAAACTCACATCACTACACAGGAGATCATGGTGATGGTGAAGCATCCAGCGTAAGAAATCAAATGTTCCTCAAGGTGAGCTTGGGGAAACAAGGAGAACATTTCCTTGAGTCTGTTCCCTGTAGAAGCTGATGTCCTGAAAAGACGCAGAATTCTCATTCAACGCAGGATAGTACATAGTTACATAGTGATTAGAACCAGAATGCACAACCTTCTGATCGACTCCCATGTGTCAGCATGTTCAACAAGTTCAGGAGATCCGTAGTGGAGTCTCATTCCCTTTGCAAGTCCACCAGAGCAACTTGGATGTAACTCTCACTATGAACATGCTGCTCTGCTATTGGAGACGTGATGTCTGAAATGCCCGTGCCAAGTATTACACAAAAGGATCTCATGAGTAGTTGGCACATTATATCCATCTGCAAATGTTGTAACAGCAACATAATTACACCTTAGAGATAACTTCCTTCATCGTCTGAAGTCCCCGGTATGTACACGGCTCGTAAACAATCCTACTGGGAAACGCGTTGAGCTGAGGAAGCTGTCAATATTTGTCCAAACCATCTGGTCTCCACTAATCCGTGTGCCAGGTTCCTGTTTGTGGACTTCAGTCTCTTTTGTGCTGTAACTGAATATTGTAGCTTTGATTGCAATATTGTGATGAGACTAAGGACATAACTCTGCTAACCAGCTCACACAGAAGTAGAAGGCTTTCCTTGACCAACCAGTTGGTTTTATGAACCGAATGTCCACTAACTACAACCAGGACTGCAGTTATCCTTTCTGCTTGTGATATTTTCTAATGATTTTGCACACTTGTCTAACAAATCGGACACGTGATCCACACTTGAGCAGGACGAAGCAGTTACTGAAGATGGAGGGATTGATGGACGGAGAGGAAAAAAGGAAGGAAATTTGGACGATTGGTTGGACTGATGAATGGAAGGAAGGAAAGAAGGATAGATGGATGGATTATTGGTTGGAGTGAAGAATGGATAGAAGACATGAAAGAAAGAAGTAAGAAAGACAGGATGAATGGATGGAGTCAAGAAAGGATGGGTGGATGATTGGTTGAATGGGTGGATGAAATGAATGAAGGTATTTTAGATGATTGGTTGTATGAATGAATGGATGGACTGAATAAATGAAGGATGGATGAGGTTTGATGATGCAAGGATGAAAGGATGGATGGAATAAATAAAGGAAGAATGGATGGTTGATTGATAGAAAAGAAGGAAGAATGTATGGGTTAATGGAAGGATTGGATGGAAAGAATGTTGGATGGATGGATGGTTGATTGGGTGGGTGGATAGAAGAAAGGAATGAATAAAGGAAGGAAGGAAGGAAGGAAGGAAAGGTGAGATCCTTGTTACCCGTGTTGGTACTCTGCAAAGGTTAATGCACAATACTTTGGTGACCAACAAGGTGCCCAAACTTCAGCGGGTATCTAATATACCAGTAGTATATATCAACATATATTGCACGGTACAGTGTCTACAGACATACACCATATTCAATAGCTGCTGCTTCAATAAAAGATAGAGTTAAAACTCCAGCATGTAGCACTGTGTGCACAAACCGTCCTGAACCCTGACCGAGTTACAGAGACGTACAGTAACAAGGCGTACATTAAAACCCACTCAACTGTGGCATTATGCATGTTTGTAGAAAAAAAAAAATCACCAAAAAATGCACACCGATGCAAACGCCACTTAACCGCAGCTAAAGCTCCTGCTTATTATTTCTCAGAGAAACGATATGATAAATGTTCTCCCGCTGAGCGTCTGCCAGCAGCGCCCGGGTAAAGGGCATAATGTGATGTGAACTGACTGATGGAAGCCAGGCGACTTTATGTAGAGCTAAATTATTTTAATTAAATAAATGTTCTTCTTGATAAGAGCCATAGGTATGCGCCACACACACACACACACACACACACACACACACACACACACACACACACACACACACACACCACAATACTACCACAGCCACAATCATCACAGTACCTACACCCTGGCAATTTATAAAGTCCAATGGTGCCAGTTATGGTAATGTCTGAAGTACCATTACTACACCACTACAAACACTATTCAATTCAATTTCATGACCTGCACCCTGGAGGTGCGAGGCCACATTGCTAAGCACCGCACCACCAGGGTGAAAGATTGAAATAATTAATAGCAAAATTCATAATCAATGATCTAATGATTTTGGCAAAAGCTTCCTGAGCACAGTAGAACAAAACCCATCTTGCTATTGATGGCATGAAACATGCCTTGATTCTTGGGATCAATGATTTACAGGGTAGAACGATTGTTAGACCATAACTCTGATATTTTAAGTAAGCTTTTTAAAAAACTATTATTAATACCAAGTAGGCCTTCTTCAGACTAAACTAATCGTATATTTATCAGAGAAAACTAAATGAATTGGGTTAAGGTGTTGGACTGCTGATCAGAAGGTCCACATTGAATTGATTCAGAGAAACCGTCTCGTCGGTTGTGCACGTCCAAGGTTTACTTTATAGTAAAAACCTTCAGCTGTCCATTTCACTCAGACAGATATTCATTTGAACTGTTACTTTTTTTTCTTTGATGTTTTTGCTATATTATTATGACGATGATTACTTTAGATGGCATTTGTTTATTTTGTCTTAACCATAATTTACATAATTTAAACTGGTACTGAACATCATTTAATCACTAAACTCCTTCTGATTTCGCTGATCTTCAGGATGGACAACAACGAGAGCATGTGTAAAGATGTAAAATATTTATTTTTGTAAATATTCCTAAATCTGATTCCACAAACTCCAAAAAAACCCATTACACTTTTGTATACTTCAAAAAAAGGCTTCATTTTTGACATTTTGTATACTACTGTACAGGACCGAGAAATGACAAATACTGTTAATAATGTCTGAATATTGTACAAGAGCGGGGGAAAAATATCCAAGAAACAAATTTCATTACAACCAGTCATTGAAAATTATGTACAATTTGATTCATTCAAAATCTTTTTTTTGTTTGTTTGTTTTTGATTTTTTTTTAAACACATCATGCCATTTATATTACAAGCTCAGGACTTTAAGTATACCAACAAAATTTAGTCCAACAAATTTTTTGTTGTGCACACATCAAAAACTTCATTTCAAACCGGTAAGCAAAGTGCTCGGACCAGGTTTCGAATTCTTTATTAAGCTCAAAAGAAAAAAAAAAATGAGGGAAAAGAAAGAAAAAACATCATACCATGATTTTTAAACTAAACACTAAACAGCATCTTTCTTAAAATAATGTAAACAACCGAAAAAAAGAGCATACTTTACATTTCTTAATGTCAAAGCAAACATGAAAGGCAATTAAGAATTCTCTTCAAAGCTCATGGACACTACACGCAGTTACTAAAGAAGGAAAGGAGAAAAAAAGAAGAAGGGAAAAAAAAGCAGTCCCTTGTGCTCGCTCAGGTTTCTTGAATCAGTTCGCACGGATTCTAAAGAAAATTCACAGCCCGCTTCTTTGCCGATTAACAATTATCACAATCGCTGCATAACTTGATTGCAGAAGTAGAAGAAAAAATCAAAATGTGTAAAAAAAAAAAAATAATAAAAAAAAAATTAAGGTACAGAAGATTCTTCAAGTGGTCAGAATTTTAGACAATATTCACTCTACATTCTAAATACAACAAAAATACTCTGAATTCATTTAATTTCTTTCATTTTCTTTTCTTATTTTTGTTTTATACAGATTCTGTACAGTTTTATACAACACATAAACTCTTGAAATCTAAATCATATCCAGGCATCCTTAAATCTTTAAATACTCACTGTATTCTTTTTTTAAACTCTTGTTTAATTTTTCAAATTTATGAAAAAAAAAATTCACCCAAACAAATAGCTCTAATGACGTTAAGGTAGCATTTGGTCAAATATTTCTATTTTTTTATTTATTTATTTATTTTTTATAATTTTAGACGGATATTTACATATTTTATAAAGTAACATGTTCTGTTCAACCTGCAGCCTTCTGAAGCAGCTTGACGTTCTTCGTTTTTTTGTTTTTGTCGACATTCTTAAAAAATAGCTTCGATTCATAATAAATACAAAAAGTCGCCTCTTATTTTACAGAAATCATAAAACAAAGGAAAAAAAAAATAAACTGACTCATGGAATCAAGTATTTTATTAAACCGTATTTTTTTTGTTGTTGATGTTTTAGTGCAAGTTAATAATCCCTTAGCTTTATCCCTAAGGAAGTCTTCTCAGTACATTCCTTGTTCAGTGGTGTCTACATTTCTGTATTTATAGCTCTCTCTCACTATATATATATATATAGATATATATATCTGTATAGATTTATTTATTTTTATCCAGAGGACCCGCCTCTTTATAATCTAAATAAGGCTGTGGCCAGCACGATCTCATCCTGGTCAGCTGGTGAGATTTTGAACCCCACGCACATTTTTCTCTCATCGACGTCGTGTCAGAGTGAAAAAAAACAACAAACAAAAAAAGGCGTGCCGTTTCTGCAGAAGGACCAGTGTGTGTGTGTGTATGTCTGTAAGCATGTATGTGTGTTTGTGTGTACATCCTGGATTTTACCACCGCTTTTATTACCCTTCCCTCACCTGGCCACTTTTTTCTTTTCCCCTTCCGAACCCGACCTCCACTAACCCTGACAGTTCTGCGGTCTTATTATCTATTGACAAATAAAAAACACCACATCCTGTTTAGAAACGGGCCTAGAGGGGGTGGGGGGGGGTGGTATCAGTTCACAAGGAATGCATATGTGTGGAGAACATTCTGCCTGTCTGCTCCGATTCAGTTCATCCATTTCCTGCAGTTTACCGCGCCACAGTGACAAGGAATCTTATGCTGGTCATCTTCAAAGTCGAATTTGTAGTCGTAGCACAACTGGGGAGAGGGAAAGGAAAGACAAGAGGATTAACAGTTAACACTTAAAGAGTTTCTTGTACCACAAGAGACACTCCGAGGTAAGAAAATCCCCTTAAGCATGATTCGTTCCGGAAGAGTGCTTGTACATCAAAACACTCGTATATCAAAGCCTGTTTAGAATTCGCCCCATCAGAAATGATTGAAACTCAATTCGTTTCACAACCCAAAAATATTCAGGTAAAAATAATTAATACAAAATATAAAGTGAAATAAACAAAATTGACCTGCACTTTACATTGAAAAAGAATCATGACTGAAGTAAGAGGAGAGGAGGATGAAGGGGACCACTGTAGGACGACTTTCTCTCGCGCGCGCACACACGCGCTGCTCTGTTGGAAAACCTCTCTAATGACATTTGGACATAAAAAATAAAAAAAACTCCACACACTCGTGCGCACACACGTGGTCACAATGTTATAGTAAACAGTACACATGCACAGATGTTGACTATACGAGTGACACGCACACTGAGACAGAGCATGGGAGACGATTACCCACAATCCCACAGTACGAGAGGGAGAAGAAACATCGGCTCAGTTGTGATCATGCGACACTCGGCAAAGCGCGTACATACTTCAGTGCTCGTATATCAAGACCTCGCTCATTTTGCTCGTCTTGTAGAACGCTTGCAGACCAAGTTAGACATAATTCAAGGTTACACTGTATTTTATTTCATTTGAGCTTTGTTCTCTTATATCCTAGCAGTCGCTACATTAGCACAGGTTTTACTCTGGATACCCTTCCTGTCGCAACGCTCCCATTTCCTAACCAGGCTTGGAACCGGCACCGCATGCAGTGGCTGGGTTGTAGGGTTAAGGGTCATGTCCAAAGACCCAGAAGTGGCAATGCAGTGATTGAGGGGCTCAAACCCCTGACCCTCTAATCAGCAACCCAGAACCCCAAGTGCCTGAGTCAGCACTGCTAAAGAAACACTGGATACAGCTTTATAACGGAAGCACCAAAATGTGCGCGGTGACGTGATCGTTTTTACAAATGAATGCTACGATTATTGCTCCAATTATGAAGATAGATCTTGTCTGCTACCATTTTCAAATGCCAATGAGGACATTTTCACACTCGCACTGCTTTCAAGCTGCTTCCATTTAGCGACACCCACTAAATACCGTCCCCACAGAAAGAGAATACACTGATCTGTATTATTATATTATTATTATAATTATCTAGCTCCAAATATGAGAATCAGGAAATAAAGTAGCTCTTAAAGCGTTAGAATTACATCATATTTCTACAACTTTGCTAATGAGACTGAGCTCTTACTCCGACAGTGTGGTCTTATAGCAGCATCAGCAGCTCTCACACTAATTCCCAATCTCCTCCCCACACCTTTTCTTGCCTTCTTTCTTCATTGTTTGAATGTGTGCACCTTGGTATATTTTTATGCCGCTCGTCGCTGTTTATTTTTGACCTGAGCCGGAGGGGTCGGGGATACAAGGAAATTGACTCACAGCTGTACAACCTGTGCTCTATTCATCAGTCAGCTATTGCTGTATGCCAAATTTAAATGAAAAGATTTTGTGGGGAAAAAGTAGGGTTAATCAGGACTACCTTCTTAACATTAAACTGGAAAATCTGGCAATAAATAAAGAAATAGAATGAAGAATCTTCAGGATTTTAAAGCTTATTCTAAGCAGTAAATTATTAAACTCTGTTGGATTATAACCATTACACATAAAGCTCAAATATTATATTCCTTTTAACGAGTGAACATAAGTACAAACAATTTCCAAAATGTGGTATTTGTCTTTTTCCATCTGAAATATAGCTCAGATCTTATATCTCAAGTGTCTCTCGAGACACTGACTTGCTAGCCAATCATAATGCAGGAAGGGGGATTACTTTGAAGACACTGCCCATGGGTCGAGTTGGCCGCAAATTGTCTACATCATGCCCCTTATTTCTTTGCTTCTTGCCCCGTAAAAGTTACAAGTAGAACTCTTAAGGAATAAAAAGGAGTTTGTTTTTAAAATGTCAGCTTAGAATTTCGCGCTGCTCCAGCAGACGTACCTCCTCCCCACGCTGAATCCTGCGGTTGGAGCTGATGATGATTTTGTGGCCTCTCTCAAAGGTCACGGCCTCTGCTATGCAGTTGGGGGCGCAGGAGTGGTTAATGTATCTGAGGAAACAAATCGTGAAGAAAACTAAACACATGATCTGTATGCAGATGATGCTGAATTGTACACAAATAGCGTCTATGTATGGAGACCTTAGGGACAATCTGTAATAAATTACTCCACAGCTGCTGAACCAATCAGATTCAATACATCAACAAATGTTAAGGTAGATAAATGAGCTTTTTATTCATATTTATTCACTCAGCATCAAAACCTACCGTGCAGGTCCTCCTGTTATGGTGGCGTCTATTACATGCTCACTGTCGATGCGGAACATGTAAACTCCACGGTTCTTAAAAAACAAACAAACAATAAATAATTGGACAGCACTAAAACAAGAATCTCTTTGAATATGGAAACAAATTTAAACAGTCTATACACACCTGTGATTCATACATCTTCTCTTTGCGGTTTGCCACCTCGTTCCTAATGATGGTTCCGATGTACTCGATCACCATGGTGTACTTCTCAATGTCTCGAGCAGCGTACAGCCCCAAGCCCTACAACAAGCACTGCCTCGTTTACATGCACTCAAAACTGGGTTCTAATATCTAATGAATAGTTGTGACTCATCTGTGTTTACCTGGATGCGTGAACGAGCCAGATAGACGTTGGACTTCCACTCGGCTTTCATGCGTCGGTACTGAAAGGATTTGGAATGCACAAACTGTTTACTGTAGGGGGCGCCGGTGAGCTCGGACGGACTCCCGTTGGTCTGCAGGGTTTTAACGGAGCAGCCGCTGGTCAGCGTGTGAGGTCTATAGGAGTACAGACATGATCACAGTGAAATGCACTGAGGTGGTCAAGACCGTCAGCACTCGAGGTCAGGTCAGGTCGAGGGGGATTAGGCAGGGTCAAACCGGAGCCAAGAGTCATGTAAAGCAGGAATATTCAACTAAAATCTGTACCGTATCCTGTACCATATAAAAAGCTGGATAAGTGACAAAGATGACTGTATCGTTACAACAGTTATTTTATTACGTTTACAGCAGACACCCTTCTGCAGAGTGACTTACAATTTTATTTCATTATACATCTGAGTGGTTGAGGGTTAAGGGCCGGGCTCAAGTTGACCAGTGGCAACATGGAGGTGATGGGGTTTGAACCTGGGACATTCCAAACCATAGTCCAATACCTTAAACACTTAGCTACCCCTAACCCTATTTCAGCAAGTTAAAGTTTATATTCAGATGCAATGTCTACGTCCAGACTTTTCTTCAAAACCTTCTTTCCTAACTTCTCTAGCTCTCTCTGGCCCTAAGACCGTCCTTCAGCTAAGGAAATAACATATACAGGTACGACTTGTACTGGCACCAGGACGGTAGTGGCAGATCCTTTGGGTGCTGTGGGTTGCAGGGTGGGGCCTCCATTGGACTCGTTTGTTGATCAGATTGGGATCTGGGGTGTTTGAAGGCTGGGTCAACACCCTTGAACTCTATGGCAGGCTGTGATGCACTGGGTGCTCTGATATCTTTATGTCATGGCCTCCCTGTGATTAATGATCCTTGGACGCCCATGATCCAATCCCTAGTTTTCTGCCATATAATTGATAATGTTTTTCAATTCACCTGGTGGTATATAGTTAAGGATATAGGTTTGTATTAGATTTTTTAGTTTCCTTCAGGTACTCCAGTTTTCTCCCATAGTTGGTGTTCCCAAATTGCCCGTAGCGTGTAAATGTTGACTAGAGCTCCTACCACGGTTGCAAAAATGGGAACAAATACAATGGTCACCATTGGCCTCCACGGTCCCTGGACTACAGACATTCCTGGATGGATTATATTTTTCATATGCTTCTCAGTATACAATTACACTTCTTGTGCATTCTGTGTAAATTATATAATTTGTATATTTCTATTTGAGTTATATTTTGCTGTAACCTTTGTAAATTTGTAGACTTGTACACTCCATTCCAAATTTTTATGGAAAATATTATCATTAGTTTAACTGGATTCTTTTAGAGCAATTTTCCTTTTAGCGTAGTGGAATCAACTTTCCTGCCAGTTGCCAAGCCCTGAACTCCATGATGATCCATCAAGCCCCTCTCAAGCATCGCTGTGGTGCGACCAGGACAATAACGTAAGTGAAATTACCTTTGATGAAGACTTGATCCGTGTATGATTTAATCCCTGTTTTGGATCTATGTGACCTGCTGAGAAAGCTGACCGAGCTCTGGCATGAGCTTAAACGCTTGTTTATCTCCCGTGCTTGAGAATAATTTTTCTTTTATCTAAACTAATTAGTACTGAAATAACAATTTGCTGTGATACACACATCATGCTTATTTTCATGCACATGTCAACTGAGTATCTATTTACTGATTCATTATAAGGACATAAAAAAAAGAAGAAAAAAAAAAGGAGCAAGCCTGAGCAGCTGGGTGTACTGTAGATGCTGGAAGACATGCAGGACTTGAAACAGCTGGGGTGTACAGCCCATGGGGAAAAAGGTAGAGCAAAAGAAACAGAGAAGCAAAAGGCTCGAGTCCTACAGAATACCTTAACACACACCTCTTGACATGTGTGCAAGCTTTGGGTTCGGATCGGGCGCACCCAGAGGGATTGATAGCCAGCGGCAGCTCCATCAGAGGATTGCGCCCGTAACGGAACGTGTAGCCAGAACATGCCTCCACTCCGGGCAACTAAAACACAAAACACACGCACACAAAGTGGAAATGATCTAGATGTTACAGAAATATTTTTACTTGGTTGACAGGGATAGGAATTACAAGTCACTGATCACCATTCCGGCTTAAACTACACCACTTACATCCATTACTACAAACACACCCAAATAAATCAGGTCAGGTCTTTAAATGCATCTTAACATGTGTCACTATTTCACATTTGTCAGTCATACCGATTCCACGATCCTGGTGACCGCAGGTACGGTCAGTCCGAACAGATCTTCTCCCTTCAGGTAAACGGGGAACAGTTTAAGGATGCCGGTCTCATTTCTCTTCTCGGCCACCGGCTCCAGAACCTTATCCCACACACCTGTAGAACAAGGACAAGTGTCTCGGTTTAACCTTTAAAAGCAAGCGGCTTTAATCATTACATGTTTTTCATCACCAGGTTAATCTTCCCAACTTATTCACTGCAATCTTTAACCAATATCGATGTATTCGGTACCCATTTCAATCGGTATTTCTTTTGGAGTAAAGTAGTTTCAAGATGCACGTCGTAACATTCCGTAGTGTCTTTAGACCCAGTTTGAAGGCTTTCTGGTGGATCTGGAGATTCATCATTACTTCGAACGCAGTTTCAAAACTCCTGTGTGGCACATATCAGCTGCTCTAAAGCACGCACTTCAACATGTTAACTAGTTTAATTTAATCAGGTGTGTTGGAAGCAGAGCTAAAAGCATAATCTGTGTGTCCATAAGAAAACCACTTATTAGTAAAACTCATCAGTTTGCTAGGAAGCATAAAGACTGGACTTTGGACCGATGGAAACAGGTCATGTGATCTGATGAGACCAGATAAGACAATGTGACAAGAAGGGACGCGCATAAATCGATGCACCCATCATGCATAGTGTCCAGTGTACAAGCCTCTGGAGACAGTGTTATGATCTGGGGTCGCTTCAGTCGCTCACGTCGAGACTCAGCAACGTTAAGTGGCAATAAAATGAAGTCAGCTGACCACCTGAATGTACTGAATCACCAGGACATCACATCTATGGAGTTAGCTCGGACATATTCCAGGACTCAAATTGTGAGTGAGCTGGGAAAGATTTTAGAAAGCAGCCAATGATTTACTGCAATAGCATTATACTGCCAGCCTGCAGGGGGCGATACAATGGCTGTTTTAAGGATAGTTTGATTTACATAATGACAGAATCCCCTGGAAGCATCAAACAAATGAGACGCAAATGATACCCAATGGCTTATATATAAAAATATGCCGATATTAAGGCTATTTTTGCATAATTATCGTTTGGAGACTTAGATGTTTAGTGCCATGCTCAAAATTATGTTTGTCAATGTAATACGCATCACTAGACTACAATGTGATGTGTACACAGCGATTTCATACATCATTGCGGAAGGTAAAAATCACACAGATTGAACAGAAATGTTAAGATTCTTCTATGTACTTACCTTTAGGAGACGAGCCAGTCAACACAAGGTCCTCATATCCTTGCTCCAACACACGGATGGTAAATTCAGGGGCGCCGTCCTTCTCATCTATAGAGCACAGATAGCGGCAGCGGCGGTTGGCATGGCGCATGCTCCAGTAGATCCGACTGGCCTCGTAGCCGACAGGGAAGATGGCAGCTGATGAGTGGAAGGCTTCCATCTGTTGGGGTAAGAGCTGCCCGACTGAATGAAATACCAGGCTGCCTACACGGAAGGTGTGTTCCCGCTCGGCACGCTGCATCATGCTAGCGATCTGGCGTGTCTCGTCGCGCTGCACATAAACGCGCCGGTACACGGTGAAGCAGCGCAGCTCGTGATCCAGTCCTCCGAACATGGTGCTCCCACCACCATTGCCTGAACGGGGCTTGTGCAGATGGCAAAGCATGGTTTTGTCTTTGAAGAAGGTACACTGAGCCTTGAGTGCACAAGTGAAGTGGTATGCGTTGGTGCAGCGCAGTCGATGGCAACCGCTGGTCGCTCCTGTGCGCTGGCAGTAGGTGCAGCGGATGCTGAGGCCACGGCGCAGCGCCAGCTCCACGTTGATGAGTGCACCCGCCTGGGTCTCGTACACCTCTGTGGACCAGAGTGCACAATTCAAGTGCACCCACAAATCAAGGTCAAGGTTTAGCAGTCGAGCCGGACCGTCTGTAAGGCCATCACCTTCCTCGTGGCAGAAGCAGCAGCGTCGCAGGTCTTTCGGCAGCGGCTCCGGTCGCAGTGACGCGTCCAGCTTCTTTAGCAGTTCCTCCAGCTCATCCTGGCTCTGGATCTGCAACTTTCCTCTGGGTACCACAATATGGATGCTCCACTTGCGCCAACGTAACCCTTTCCAACGCTTTGCAGAATGGTAGCGTGGTTCGTCTGCTCCATTGTGTACGGCCCGGGGTCGGGGCTTCAGTTTGACGGTGACCTTCAGGGCATCCGACTTGACCTCAGGTTTCTGCGTCTCGGAAAAAATAGACGGAAAAGAGATTGGAGGGGTAGACGGTGGAGACTGCTTGGGCTGCATCTGGGCCAGGCAGTGTACATAGAGGGTGGACATGTTGTTGCTGTATTGGTGGAGAACTTTGGGAGGGCATTTCTCTTCAGAGTCTGGCAGCATGGAGGCATTCACCTAAAAGATGAGGACAGGCAAAGCTCAGTGTCAAACCCTTATTTCACCATATTGTATTTATTTAATAAAATTACACCCTCTGGTCTAGTAAAGCATGGCTCACCTTGCTGTCTACAGGTTTATTCTGCATGATGGATGAGTAAAGAACAAGGCAGTTGCGGCTGCAGAAAACCGTGTTGCCCTCAGCCCAAACCTGGCCCTCCTGAAGAGAGAACACATGTCAGGCCAGT
>JAAGKR010002901.1:6680-83698 GCA_011419295.1 Clarias macrocephalus
CATTTTATATATCACACACACCTAAAGGATTATTAGGAACACCTAATCAACCAATCACGTGGCAGTTGCTTCAATGCATTTAGGGGTGTGGTCCTGGTCAAGACAATCTCCTGAACTCCAAACTGAATGTCAGAATGGGAAAGAAAGGTGATTTAAGCCATTTTGAGCGTGGCATGGTTGTTGGTGCCAGACAGGCGAGTATTTCACAATCTGCTCGGTTACTGGGGTTTTCACGCACAACCATTTCTAGGGTTTACAAAGAATGGTGTGAAAAGGGAAAAACATCCAGTATGCCGCAGTCCTATGGGCGAAAATGCCTTGTTGATGCTAGAGGTCAGAGGAGAATGGGCCAACTGATTCAAGCTGATAGAAGAGCAACTTTGACTGAAATAACTACTCGTTACAACCGAGGTATGCAGCAAAGCATTTGTCAAGCCACAACTCGCACAACCTTGAGGCGGATGGGCTACAACTGCAGAAGACCCCACCGGGTACCACTCATCTCCGCTACAACTAGGAAAAAGAGGCACGTACAATTTGCACGAGCTCACCAAAATTGGACAGTTGAAGACTAGAAAAATGTTGCCTGGTCTGATGAGTCTCGATTTCTGTTGAGACATTCAAATGGTACAGTCAGAATTTGGCGTAAACAGAATGAGAACATGGATCCATCATGCCTTTTAGAATTAAGGCAGTTCTGAAGGCAAAAGAGGGCCAAACACCGTATTAGTATGGTGTTCCTAATAATCCTTTAGGTGAGTGTATATACAGTATATTTACAGTATATATACATAGAGAGAGAGAGGGCGGCACGGTGGTGTAGTGGTTAGCACTGTCGCCTTGCACCGCCAGGGTTCGATCCCCGGCCAGGCTCGATTCCCGTCTCTGTGTGCATGGAGTTTGCATGTTCTCCCCGTGCTTGGTGGGTTTCCTCCGGGTACTCCGGTTTCCTCCCACAGTCCAAAGACACGTAGGTTAGGCTAATTGGTGTTCCCAAATTGCCCATAGTGTGTGTGTGAGTGTGTGTATGTCTGTGTGCCCTGCGATGGATTGGCACCCTGTCCAGGGTGTACCCTGCCATGTGCCCTAAGTCTCCTGGGATAGGCTCCAGGCTCCCCGTGACCCTGAATACAAGATTAAGCGGTAATGAAGATGAGTGAGAGAGAGAGAGAGAGAGAACTTTTTCCCTTTTATTTTCAATATGTATAACATTGTAACCAAAATTACAGATTGAAAGAGCAATAATAATAAGAATAACTGGTGCTGGTTAGCAGTGATTATATATGTAAATTCCATAATTATTAACATTTTAAATAATTGGTACAATAATAATTTTAAGAAACAGGCATGTTAAAAATGCTGTTTTTATTTTCACAGTGTTATGTGAAATGATTTTTCATAATCAATGTCTTTGGTCTCCACAGGAGAGATGCATTATTAAAGTATCTGCTTGCCAACATAATCATTGATTTATCCGTCAGCTCCTCACAGCTCAGTTTTTCCTTTGGTCTTGGTCTGTTTTTTGGTCTTGAAGTCTAAAGCACAGCGAAAGCCCAAGTTATCTGAGGCTGAATCTGGCGTGTTCCCCATTCTAAACAAAAAGACGAAGTAGAAGAACATCATTCCTCACAAACCACGATAATGAAGTGTGTTTGTAAAGGTACAGAGGAAGTGGGCTACATGCAATAAACAGTATGTTTGAACAACAACTAGTAAGAGGAAGCTAGTACTGACCGGGTAGTGACACGTGCTCTGTGATTGGCTGATCCATCAGCTGTGTCGATCCATGACGCACCACGCAGGACATACATGATCTGAGGTGAAGTAAAACGTGTAGACGTCCACTCCCAAACATTACCCAACATATCATACAGACCTGGGAGGGCACATTATACCACGTCATGACATGTGAATAATATATGTAATACTTCTTAAATGTTTTGTGATGTACAGTACAGTATGCTGGTGTACCATAATTATTCTGTGGAGGAAATGCAGTTACAGGAGCTACGCCATGATAACCATCTTCAGCTGTGTCCCCTTCTGGGAAAGATCCCTACAGTAAACACCTCATTAATTGACATGTTGAGCTTTGACAAAACATAACTTATGGTAATATAGACAGCATATGGAGAAAAAAAGATAAATAAATACATAATAATCTGCACAGAAATGAATAAAATGTTGACCACAATTTCTCAAGATGTAAATAAATTGTGATCACAATAATATACAGATAACATAATGGCTCACTAATATCAGTACTTAATTATTTAAAACTATGATTGAAATTAAAATGTGATTAAATCTGCAGGCCTTAAACACCCTTCACTGACCTGCCACAAATTGGTGCGATTTTGGAGGAACTTGTTGCCCCATGGGTATGTCCTTCCTGAAACACACATTGAAAGGATTGGAATCGATGTGAAACATTGACAACGAGGTAAAGAGAACTCTTCGGCAATGCTGATTGATATGTGGTTTACCATCCAGCCCTCCGCGTGCAGCTATTTCCCACTCCTCTTCACTCGGCAGCCTCTTCTTCTTCCACTTACAGTAAGCCTGAGCATCGTTCCAGCTCACCTGCACCACCGGAGAGTCTAGACGGTCTTTGATGGTAGAACTTGGTCCACTTGGCTACACTCGATGTGAAAAAAAAAAGATCTTGTACAGAAGGTCTGTAGACCATAAATATTAAAAAATCTCAATATATTTTAATTATAGTTTAAACATAATCATGTCCATGTATAAACAAGATAAATCATCACAGTACTGTGCACAAGTTTTGAGCCACCCTTCATTACTCATTAACCCTCTCATCTGTTTCAACCACTCAGCATTCAGCATCACCAGTATACTAATCACCGGCCTGATCATCTGTCATCAGCTGCACCTGTTTCTCACTGTATCATGGCTTAAGTTAGATGTTTTTTTATGCTTACATGATTCATAGGTCACTGTGTGGCTTAACAAACAAAAATTTTCCTCTGAAACTGGTCAGGTTCAGAGATTAGACTGAAAATGAGAGCCATAAAAATGAATTCAAAAAGCCTGGAGAGCTATTCCTCAAGACTACATTAAAACATGCAAGAAAGTCTGGCTCTTTAGAAGCAAAATATGAAAAATATGTGACGGCTCAAGATGTTTGCACAGTACTGTACATACCTGAGGAAAGTAGTACATTACCTGTCTCCAAAATGCTTTCTCAACTGGCAACCACCAGGGTGCGGACTAAAAAGGCATGATAAATGAAACTTTAAACAATCTGCCATGAAAATATAATATCTGTAGTCACTGTGTGCTTGTACCTCAATTCTCTGAGTGATTTTGCTTTTTAATTCCTCAGACACAAAGTCCTGGAACACAAAACTCCATCCAAATGTTTGAGCCTCTGTTTTATACTTTTGCAATCTGACAAATTCCCTGGAGAACAAAAACACATGCTCTTGACTCAATGCATCATTTGTAATGTTTATGCAAATAATAAAAATTTCAAAAAGCAAATAACCTAGAATGCAAAATAGTATATACTGTAATCCTTTTGACCAGTCTCAGTCTTTTCAGGTCAGATCAAATGATATAGGCCCATCCTTAACCATGAACTTCAATGATTAGCGAAATAAGCAACAATTTCTTCTGGTTACCCCTTACTCATTTTTGACAGTCACCTGAAATCAGAGTTAGTTACAGGATACTTGTCCATCATAAACGTCTCGACTGTCACAGCCCTGGTAGGAGATTCGCCGTCTCTGCCATCGGCGGCATTTGTTCCTATGTTCATGTTTCCACCAGGAACTAATACCATGCTCTCATCAGCTGAAGCAAAACAGAAACAACAGAATGAGTTTGTTTGGATGTACCTACAGAATATATCTCAATTAGCTGGGAAATGAAATCAACAGAAATAGTTTGGTTTAGTTAGTTATAGTTTTGCACATGACACTCTTAGATCAGAGTTAAAAAATATTGAATACAGCTCAAACTAATAATGGGATTTTTTAAAACATATAACGAATATAGTACAACTGCATCTCTGCTGAGAACAGATTGTCCAAAGAAAACTGGTGTCTGGATAAATAGGGCATTAGTCAGAAAATCAACCAAGACTCAACTGCCAACATGCTGCATACCGGGGATGTTTTTTAGGGCAATGATCAGTGTTGGATTACAGCCAAACACACAGCTCTGTACCAAGACCAAAAGCTTTAGTATTATGTACTATTTTGTGTAGATTAATAATATTTCCCAATTAGCTCCAATTCAATTCCCAGTTGTCAGGGCGGGGGAACTTTGTAAGTCACTGTGTCTATCACATGATGGGTGTTCAAATCAAAAGAGGAAATTTGATTGTGCAGATTAACACAATCATAGTTACAAGAGTAAAAACTACCTTTACTTCTTTATATAATCCCCTGCTACACTAATGAACTTGTCCCAGAGGTTCACTATTGCTTGGAGAATATCAACGTAGAAAAATTTCACAGTACACCAGAGCCATGATCAGACTGCCTGCTTCATGTCTGAAATCCTGGCCTCCCAGGAACTCCTGGCTTGGACCGAGGTCAGAACCGTACGCATTAGTAGACAGTGGTGCCACCCCCCCCCAAAAAAGTAAATCTTCAGGGATCAGGCGTTCCACTCGCTGAACACACTTGGGAACGACTGCAGTGGGCTCCGAGTCACCTCAGCCAGGATCGTGATTCCCAGACGTATGGATTTCTTTTAAATGTTTTGATCATGTTATTGGGCTTGAAGTCTTTTATAAATGTCAATTGGTTTTACACCTGCATTCATGAGAAATTTCAAGTCCCGGTTTGATGTGAACGCCATTTATTTAAAAAAAACTAAATTAGTTAGTCTATTAGTTAATTCTAGAAAATTAGTAAGAGTAGGTCAAACATTAATCTTAGTGATTTTACCTAATCCTTGATCATCTATACCATTTTATTCAGTATACAGAGTCACGGGGGGCCTAGAGCCTATCCCAGGAGACTTGGGGCATAAGGAGGGGTACGTCCTGGATGAGGTACCAATCAATTGCAAGACGCACACATACACACACTTGGGAACGTCAATTAGCCTAATCTGCATGTCTTTGAACTGTGGGAATTGAACCCAGACCCTGGATGTGCAAGGCGACAGCTCTAACCACAAAGCCAGTCCTAAACAAAACAATATAATAATAAATATAATAAACTGAGGGAACAGTGACCTGATTAGAACACATAAATCTAAATAAATGTTAGTATGAGTTATATAGGTATTACAAAATATTATTCACACTTACAGTAAAAGGGAAGATGAAACCTTTTTATGTTGACCCTTTTGGACTTTAAGTTTTAAGGTTTTATATATTCATATTTGCTACTGTTCTGTTTTTTTACTTGTTATAATAAAGGAACATTTATACAGCATGGTTCATAAAATTCTTTATTTTATTTAGCTTTGCAACTCAAACTGTACAAACAACATGCTGATAAAAACAAAAGTATCAAATTATAATTTAAGTGTAAACAAAACTTTGAGGAAAAGATCAAAGATCTGGAACACTTTCACATCTTACCTGTTACACACAACATCACTCTAATCCAGCAAAGTATCAATGGAACGTTATAGGTCATGGTGTTTACTACTCGCATAGCCATTTGTGCACTGCTCTTCACAAGGAATTCTAAATTATTTCGCGAAAGATATACTTAAAAAGAACTTAAAATGAGTTAATTATAGAATTTTTCATTTCATTTGTCGGTTAATATTTCAAATACAATGTACTACAATGTAATTCTCCACGCAAGCCTTAACAGCAGGCTATCAGCAGACTCGCTTGTCTGATTCAGGACAGTTTCCTGTTTATGGCTGAGCAATATCGCCCCCTACTGGTCTGGGGAGAACACTACCCCGAGAGATAAGCAACTCAGCTGTGATGAAGTCATCCATTTTCCACACCACTTACTATGTATACTCATGGTGGAAGACTGGGAAATAACCTGAATTGGATGCCAAGCACAGACAAACACTCAGTCATAGACTATGATCAAATTGTAAACAACAATCAGCCTACAGCATGTTTTTGAAATGAGTGGTGAAACCCTACGACAGAGTATTAAGGCCAAATGTGAGATAAAAAAAAATACATAAATAAATAAATAAATAAAAGAGTTGGAAGGGGAGGGGCAGGGAATTTCCGAGTTTAAATCTCAGAAGTTTCAAGTTGTACATCGAAATTTTTGAGAAAAATATTTAAAATTTTCAAGAAAAAAAAAAAGAAATTTACAAGAAAAAGAACTCAAATTTTTCAAGATGAAAACTCAAAATTTTCAAGATGCAAACTCGAAAGTTTTGAGATGTAAACTCGACAATATGACACCTCGTGGTGTGGACCTTTGTAGAGCGCAAGAGCACCACGTCTACAATACAAAAGGGCCTAATGCTCTTTGGCATGTGGAATCTTATGACAAATTGAAGCCATATGGTAAAGGGATAAATGGATGTATCGATGGTTTCAATTGTTTTATTGAATGGATGGAAGCTTATATACCAAAAAATGACCCCAGGATTGTGGCTCATTACTATTGACCCTAATACTCCATCGAAGGGATAACCCTCCATCTGTCCATGGCGCTGTAGTTCCTGATAAACAAAGGCAATCACCTCATCCAAGTCACTATGGTGTTTTCTTCTAAATAGGCTCAGCTTACAGGAATGTCTCTTCAAAGTCCGAATGCTTATGATGATCTGGTGTTTCTGGGCTAAAATAATATATATTATTATATAATAATATGATAAGTATTTTCTTGTTGCTAAATCCAAGGGAAAAGTTTGATTAGATGTTCCACTTCAGGCATAATGCAAAATAAGTGATGTCTGCCCAACCTTGTAAAGTATATACAGTATGTGGTTTCCTTCCTTGATAAAAAAAAACAACAAAAAAAAAAAAACACAGATTTTCGAGTTTGAAACACAAAACTTTCGAGTTTAGATCTCAAAACCTTCGAGTTTATATCTCGCAATTTTTGAGTTTTCATATTGAAACTTTCGAGTTTTCATATCGAAACTTTCGAGTTGTAAACTCGTAAATTTCATGCCCCTCCCCTTCCAGGTTTTTTTTTTATTCCATCTTGGCCCTAATACTCCGGAAATTTCATGCTCCTCCCCTTCCAAGTCTTTTTTTTTTTTTATTCCATCTTGGCCCTAATACTCCGTTGTACCGGTGTAGAAACCAGAGTACTTGGAGGAAATATTACCACATACATAGAGGAGGTGAGATTCAAACCCCTAAACCCTGGAGCTGTGAGAGGCAACCATGCTAACCACATGTTACCAAATTCGAAACTTAAAATTACACACCACTAATTAATATTTAACAAAAGTAGTTCTGAGCCATTGTGGCATGGTGGCTTAGTGGTTAGCATTGTAGAGCAGCACTTCCAGGTTCCAGGTTTGATTCCCACCCTTGGGTCTGTGTGCATGGGGTTGCATGTTCTCCCTGTGCTTGGTGGGTTTCCTCTGGTTGCTCCAGTTTCCTCCCACAGACATTAGGCTAATTGGTGTTCCCAATTTGCCCGTACACACAGCGTGTGTGTGCACCTAGCAATGGTTTGCCACCCTGCCACATGACCCTGTATACAGGATAAAGTGCTATAGACAATGAGTGACTTTGCAGACAGAGGATTTTGATAGTAGACCTTAGTAGACCAAAAGCAAAAAAAAAAAAGGTGATATATTGTGAGCTACTGAATATCCCAGTTGAGCCTATTTCAGTTCCACATTATAATACTGGAAAATGTGAAAAAGTTTAAGATAGCTCCTACTTATGCGACCCTGCTCCTAACTACAACCTTTTTTTAATCACTGGTAGTAATTTATAGAATTAAAAAGATCCCTACAAAATATATATTTTTTCTGACTATCATTACTGACTCGTGATTTGGCTTCCTTCCACATGATGCGCTTAACAAAAGTGGTGAAGGCTGAAGGATCACTGCACATTTGTTACCAGCATGGACAAGATGTGTACAGATTATCTCACGGATGCTTGTTTTTAACCACGCTCATCACATTCTTTTTGTAATTGGTATGAGAGAGTGTGACCAAATCAACAAATGGAAAAGAATGACATTGTTGCAGGGGACAGCGCTGGCGTTAAAGAAACCCGTGCTCCAAGTCACTGTACTCATTTTCTTCCAGAGAAATGTTTGCTAGGTCTCAGTGTGTTTCTATCAGAAGGACAGAACATGTGGGGATGATGGGGCTGCCATGGTTGCTGGCGCTCGAACTTGTGCTGCATGCAGGATCGTTCATGTGTGGAGTGATAACAGCTGCCTCGGTCACCATCACACAGGTATGACAAACTGCATATATAAACTCATACATTTTATCAGTGCACCTTTCCTATTAGAAGAGAATGTTTTACTAGGGTTAGTCCATGAGCCATTATTAGTATTAGTATTGTATAGTTTGTAATGCTACTTACTGCTACTTAATTCTAGATAATGTATCCTTCTATAGGAGTGGAAACACACTTGCATATAGTCTATATAAAGAGAATGTTCATGGTATATTTGTCTACTGTATATACACTAAATATATACTGTACTGATCAGCCACTGACAGGTGACACGAATAACTAGTGCCATAATCGTAGGCACCCAAGGCTCATCTACTGTATGCCTATGGGGACCAAAGGCCAGCTCATCTGGTCTGATTCCACTGGAAAGCCAATGCAGCACAAATTGTTATTATAAAAAAAAATAATGCTGGCTATAATAGAAGGGTATAGAACAGGCAAAGAGTTCAAGGTTGTTGATTTGGTTTCCAAATTCCCCAGATCTGAGGAATCTGTCTGAGGATGCATCAGACAATTAATTGTCGATCCACGGGAGCACCATCCTGCAAACCACAGCACACCCCCAAAGATCTTACAAAATCCTGCTCAGAGAGCACCTTCACAATATTGGGCATAATGCTTTGCGTTTTAATATTATGGCTGATCAATGTATACTCAACACATGACATAATGTAGTATATGTAGTTACAGTCTAAATGTAACTTTAGACCATGATAAAGATCAGCTATTAAACTGGAAGACACTTGGTTGTTTCCTTATTTGATGAACTTTGCACCTTTTATTTGTTCTTTAAACCATACATTTCAATTCTTAAAATTCCTTTTTAAGTAATTCTACCTCTAGCATCATGCTATGAATTACATGCAGTACACTGGATCACTGAGAGTCTTGGACTTGGTTGTCATTGTTAACAGCATAATTAACAGATGAATCAGGATGGCACTGGTTGGGTTGAATAGACCATTATTTGTAATTGAATTAGACATTTAGTCATGTGACTAACAACCTATGGTTCTCTATTAGGTTTAATGAGAGTCAGATGATGAACTCTAAATAGTGTGTGTGAGAGAGAGAGGTCCATTATAAGTACTTTTAAATCTAATTTATTATTTTTTTTAATAATCACTGCACTCATTAGAATTTCCATGCATTCATTTTTACTCCCCACTTTAATTGAATGTTATGTTTTGTATTGCAGCGTCACTTTGCAGGACAGTGTATCCTCTATGGCAGTATCTCCTTCAACACCTCTGACCAGTCCTTGACAGTAGAAAGTTCCAGTTCTCCCTCAGTCTGCTATTTTGTGTCAGCGATTTCAGTGTGTGTGGCCATTTATTGCTTCTCCCTCATCCTTTACTGGATCTATGCAAGCTGTGTGGATGATTATGTAAAAAGGTGAAGTCAGATCAATGCATGAGCTAATGGGAAATTTCCTCACATTTAAGTTTCAGTTGCTGGTTTGCCAGATTTTTTGGTAGCATTGGCAGATCAATAACACATTAAATCATTATGTTTATTTGTTATTTTGGTGGAAACATATAAGGAATAAAAAAAATATGGCTCATTTATGGCTGACACAAAACTGTGGTACCTCAGCCTGAAGGTCCTGATCCAATAACTCACATCCTTTTTGTTTTTTGGTTCCTCATATATCATAAGGAGACACCAAAAGTTTTTTTATTATTATTAATTTATGATTTTATTAATTTGTTTAAAGTTATGTTTGATGTTTCAAAATGTCCATGAAATAAGTTAGTATTAATCAAAAGTCTTCAGCCACCCCTCATTTCCTAATATTAAACTAAATGAAATAAATGGGAACAAATTGTTTTACTATTACAGGCTGCTACATAAAATGTAAAAAAATTGCTTGTTAATGTAACAACATCAGCAGCAACTTCATTTCCCCTCTCTTCTGTTCCAATCACTCAGCATTCGGCATCACCAGTATACTAATCATTGACCTGATCATCTGCACCTCTTAATAGGGTTCATGCCTTTGTGTGGCTCTTTGAAAGCAACATATGAGGAAATAACTTTTGGAGCTCTTGACTTTTGCACAGTACTGTAGCTCCTACTAGAATTTATGTCATAAACAATTGTTCCCCGACCAGATCTGCTGATATGTAAAATTAATAAATTGCAATTAGACAAATTAGATTAGAGAAGTCAACAATGCTAGCTTAGTTGTTAGCACTGTTGCCTTATGCCTCCAGGTTGTGGGTTCAATTCCCGCCCGGGGTCTCTGTGCATGGAGTTCTCACGTGCTTGGTGGGTTTCCTCCAAGTAATCCGGTTTCCTCACAGAGCCCAAAATCATGCAGAACTGGCCTTTCCAAACTGCCCGTAGTTTGTGAATGAACATGTGAGTGTATGTGTGTGTATGTGTGCCCTGAGATAGATTGGCACCCTGTCCAGGGTGTACCCTATCTCCTGGGCTAAGCTTCAGGCCCCTCGTGACCCTGTACACAGGATAAAGCAGTATAGATGAGGAGTGAGAGTGAGTGAGTCAACAGTGCTCTATGGTGGAATAGAAAATAACTTCTGTTCTGTACTTGTGTCTGTTAGGAGAAGTGTGGGTCTGAACGTGTCCCTAGGGCTGTGTGGATTCCTCCTACTTTTTCTCTTGGTGTCAGGGTGTATTCTGAAGATTGGTAGAGACAGCCTGTGTCTCTCTGTCCTTTACAACAATTCCTTCATCAGCAGGTTGGTCCAACAAAGATGTTACTCTGGTTTTCAATACAATTAACATTTTTTTGTACTGTTTTGCTGATTTGTGGATCAGTTAGTCTCTTTCCTAAAAAAGCCTGTCTGTTGTTTAGCATGAAATCGGGCAAACTGTTGTTTTCAATTTCAAGAAATTCATTGTATTTTATTAATGAAGGACCACCAATTTTGGCTTTACTGATTATTTAAACATCAACTTGCTAATGGTAGAAATGTTTAAGTGACTTTTTTTTTTTTAAAACCTTTAAATGAGTATATTGTTATACCTCACAGTGTTTTTTTTTTTTTGGTGTAACTGAATGAAATAAACAGCTTACAAATTTTTTATGATTAACCTGAGGCATAATTTTTTAATTTTGAATGAGTATAAATTTATAAACTTTATTCATCTACATATGAATAGATCATTTAATTGCATTTCATATTTTTCACATGTTGTTTCAGTTGTAATGAAGCACAGAATATGACATGGTCGAGTCCCTACGAAGGGAGCGAGTTTTACACCAAACTGCACAGTGCTGAGGTATCCCCCCACTAACACACACACACACACACTTTAGATCCTTGTCCTTTTGTCTTATAACATTAGGTTATAAGACAATTGTAATTATTACTTACAGTTATATATATACGTCAAATATATATACTGTATATATACACACAGTACTACTGTATGTACAAGTCTTGAGCCACACTATTAAATTGATATTAAATTACCTGAAATTCAATTATGAATATTATTAAGTATTAATAAGTATTTAAGTGTTATTAAGATTAATACAGTTTTCCTGCATCAGGCTGCAAGGTGCCTAAAGATATTTTTTTTGTATTTTACTCTCGTCTGTTCCAACCACACAACATTCAGCCTCACCAGTATACTAATCATTGGCCTGATCATCTGTCATCATCTGCACCTGTTTCTCATTGGTTCATGCCTTTTCTTAAATTCTTGAATGGTTCATAGGTCACTGTGTTGCTTAACAAACAAAACATTCCTCTGAAACTGCTCGGGTACAGGGACTGGACAGAAAATTCAGGTCAAAAGGTGAAAAAAGTGGTTCAGAAAGCCTGGAGAAATATGCTTCAAGAATACATTAAAAGTACAAAACAGTGTGACTCTAGATCTTTTCGCTCATGACTGTTGTAAATTACTTGTACATATATGTAAACATTTCAAATTGTGTGAAGTGTATAACATAGCATTATCTTTATAGCTAGTTAAATATCATAGTAAAGGATGTTCTTAGCTAACTAATAATATCACAATATAAAAGAAAATTAGCTATTACTAATAACTAAACTGGGAACATCAAACTGAATGCTATCCTAGTGGTTATAGTTATAAGGCTTGGTGAAGTAAATGGGGCACCAGGACAAAACTAGGACAAACATTGTGTAGACAGTAATAGTTAGACACCTCACGCTTGTATGTATGTCAGCTACGAAAAACTGGGAGGATACATTTTATCAAAATGATATTTTGTAAGAGGCTCATGGACAATAAAATGTTGTAGTTCTTCATTTTTTTTAAAGCAGGGCACTCTTGCTGTCACTGTTGACCTTATTATGTTTTATCCTCAGAAATCCGTGTGGGTGAGTTTCTTCTTCTGGCTGTTGGTTTTGGCAATTGTGGTGGTGCAGAGACACCAGGCTCTTAATGAGGAGGGCCAATGGAGCTGTGATGAGACTGAGCCCTTCCTCCGCCGTCCAGCTCGAATCCTATGAACCCCACCATGAACCCAAACCTCAAAATGTGGCACACATGTCCAGAAATTGGGAGAATTGAGTTGGCTGAATCCCCACCCTCAGCCAAACATATCGACATGGTTGCTTGAAAAAATTTTTCACTAGAGCTGTGCTTTATAAGTTAGAAATATTATAGTATAATATTAAATACTATATAGTCTTTATAGTTAAAAAAAAAAAATATATATATATATATATATATATATATATATAGTTGCAAGCATTGATGAGCGGGCCCAGGCACCAAATTTGTGTGTATGAGCTATGCAGCAAAATATTGTCTGGGGGCCCCAGAAGGCCCCGGGCCACGCAACTCTCAGGCATCCTAATGGAAGCAAATTCCAACCTGTCATGAGTTTTTGAGGGTTAAGACCCACAAAAAGCCCAAAAGGTGAAAAAAAATTTTAATCCTTAGGGAAAACAACAGGGCCCTGCGCACCCTATAGTGCTTGGGGCCTAATGAATATTTGATTAACATTTTGGTAAGCACACTATATCATCAATATTTTCCAGCAGAAAAATATAGAAAGAAAATATAGAATATTTAAAAATTTTACAAAAAATATAATGTATAATTAACAGAAAGAAAAAGTCTAACATGTTTAACAGTGTGAATTCCATTTGCAATTCAAGCCTCTAAATAAGAAAAATCCTACCTATGACAAGACTGAATAACGTCTTCTGTTCATCCACAGAAAAGGACAATATTCTTCCTGTAATTTCATAAGTGGCAGCATGGTAGCTTCGCACTGCCGCCTTGCACCCCCAGGGTCCAGGTTCAATTAACCTTGGGTTCTGTGTGCATGGGGTTTGCATGTTCTACCAGTGCTTGGTGGGTTTCCTCCAGGTACTCTGTTTTCCTCCCACAGTCTGAAGACATTCAAATTAGGCTAATTGGTGTTCCAAAATTGCCCACAGTACCTTTTAATGCGTGGTATTTCCTGAATTTCATTACTTTCTACACTGTAAAACAATGCTGAACACCTGAAATATGAAATAATCTCCTTTGAACAGCCGATGTTGAGATGTGTCTGCTAATTATGCTCTATAAAGCCTTCATAACGGCTCTAATCTGAGGTACTCTTGATTGGTGATTTTTGGAAACTGGTAACTCTAGTTGATGGTTTGATCTTTCCTTCCTCGAATGGTCTTCATGAGAGCTAGGTTCATCAGGGTGCTTGATGGGTTTTGCAGATGCACTTGTTCCTACAAAAACATTGTTCCAGAACAATTGACCTTTGTGTCTTAAAATAACATCTGATTGCTGTTGTTGATATTCCTATTTAATTACATAATTCCACAACATGTTATTTCACTAGAATTAGACTAGTACTACATAAGTTTTTGCCCTCTAGGTGGAACCGAAGCATTTTTATATTAGTGTAAAAGAGTGGGGGAACCTGATTAGCATATACAGAAAGGTTATGGAAAGATCCACTACCAGTTACTGCCACTAACAACTGTGTTGAAAATGACCATAGTGAAATAAATGTAAAAAATGGGGGGAAAAAATAATTAAATCACTTAAAGAGACATAATGACAAAGTTTGAGCAATACACGACAGGATATAAATCCTGTCTATGAGCTACAATAATTATTATAGTGTTGTACTATACTGATGGGACAAAATCTAGATACACCAGTAAAAGGCTGCTGAAGTACATTTTCAGAGATGGTTCAAAGACAGGTTCAAAACGCTTGTCAATTTCCATATTGTGTGTGTGTGTGTGTGTGTGTGTGTGTGTGTGTGTGTGTGTGTGTGTTTTAAATGAGTCTTTAAAATTATGTAATTATGTATTATTCAAGCTTTAAATCATGACTAAAGTTTTAAGTCACATTTAAAATACAGTATAACAGAATTCTACAAATGTTCAAACGTCAAAAAAAATGAATTTTTTTGAAGAATTTGTTTCTGCTTCTCCTTGACTATAAAGGCTACATTCGTGTCTATCAGCACCTCCAGGGTTTTGTTTATGCCATTCATACCCTGCTTTGTGAGGGAGCTGTGCTGGTGAAGGCTCTGACTCTCCTCCCTCGGCTGAGCAGCCTCACCTGCCAAAGCAGCTATTTGCATTTGACATTCGATACTGTTTTTGAAGCTTACGGCCAACGCTAGCAGACTCTCCACATGACTCTCCATTCACTGCTCAGCTTCATTAAAGCTACAGGAGCAAGAGAAATACATGCTAGGTGTCTCACAAACAAGTCCTTGTTCCTGTTACTAGGAAAACAAGATTGGTATTCCCAGAGATACTGTGACCTAAATCTCTAATGGCATAAACGGGGGAAAACAAGCAGCTTACTGCTTAAATCATGTGCATGCTAAAAACATCTCACAGACAAAACTAAGCATCTATACACTTCATACAGAAAAAAGCAGCATTTATTGCCATTAAGAAACTTGATTGTACAACACAATTCTGACTTGTACATTAACACTAGTCTTTTTTTTTTTTTTTACTTTTTATCTTCATAAGAACATATAAATGTTGTATTCAGTACAAAATCAATCAGTGTGTATCAGTTTTTCAGTTCCAAGTATGCAAGCTCTCACTTACCAGAGAAGCAGATTTGATGCACTGTTATTTTGTTACTGCAGTCTCTTGTCCTTGTCTGTCCTCCACACATCCAAAAAGTAATTTCCAGGGCAACCGAGCCGCTATTTCTCTCTTCTGTGCAAGCATTTTTTGGTTCCTATCTTTCTCTCCCTCATTTGATCTCATTTATCATTAGGACAGTGACTACAAAAGCATTGCCCTTCATGCACATATTATGAGAGAGAGAGAAAGAAAGCAGAAAGTAACAGCAGTACTGTATATAGAAATATAAGACAGAATTTGTTTATATGTGCAAGTTAATAGAAATAAACCCACAATCATTGTAATATCAAACAAGAGTTTTAGTATAAATCAATTAATCCACAATAGATTACGTATTCTTAAAACCAACACAATCCTGCTACTGTGTAAGTAAAATTTTGAAACGAATCTGAAGGCTTGTATGGTACAGCATGTAAATAAAATTACATAAAAATAAGATCCTAAGGAAGTAAAAAAAAAAAGAAGTAAAAAAAAAAAAAAATATATATATATATATATATATATATAATAATAATAATAAATAAATAAATAAATAAATAAATAAATAAATAATAATAATAATAATAATAATAATAATAATAATAATAAATAAATAAATAAAAAAAAATAAAAAAAAAATAATAATAATAATAATGATGATGACAAAACTCTTAGCAAACACTTAGAATCACTCTAGTAAAAAAATAAATTAAAAAAAAGGTTTAACTAAAATTGTAAAGTGAGTATTGAAATATATCGGGTTACATTTCTCACGCTGATCTGCATACCTTTACTTTAAATTTTTATTACTAGTAATTACTGAATAATTCCTAAATATTAAATATAAAAACCTATGCTTTAGCATGCATAAATAACTCACAATTAATCTGGGATTTTTTATTGATATTAGTTATGATATTATTTATTATTAAGGCACTATCCACTTCCTCTTTAATGCATAATAATGTACACAATTAACACTGTACCAGTTAAAAAATGTGTGTTGAGAAAAGTGTTATTGTATTGTAAAATATGGGAGCCAATCATGTGTTAATTAACAAAAAACTAGGAAAAGTCTTGGTGTATTTAGAGATGGGAAAGTTTCCAATTTGTATATTTATGAAAAAAAAAAACATGTTTCTTGACAAGGGTAAATGTAAAGGCTTTTTAGTTGTCTCATTTTTCATGCATTTGATTTGGTTGGTTTCTAATTAAAACATGCTACTATATAATAAGCATTGATAAACAAATAAATTCCAATCAGTGGGTGTATATGTTTGGTCTACACAAGACTTTTATATGAATTCTGTGAATTTGCCGTCAAGAACATACAATAACAGAGACTAGATGATGATTTTCACATGAAAATATGACTACTTAATTAATCAGATAAGTTTACTTTTTCTCTTCTACTACTTGATTCTTTTAACTTTTTAACTTTTTGACTTTCACTTAAGTAAATTTGGCTGGACCCCATTAATTAAGTGAGAATTTGACACAGTCGTTTTACATTTACCAAAGTATCTTTGGAGTTTTTTTCCCAGCTGCTAGCAAACAGCATAACAGCTACTGTAAATCAGGGTGTGACAGTGGTTAACAGAATAACTACTCATTAAACACATTTCCAAGTGTTGGACTTTATTATGTGCCCCCCAGAATAACCATTAGTATCAACATCACCATCAACATCATGATCATCACAGAAATAAAGTTCAGTACTAGTGGAAGTTTCAGTAATAACTAGCCTAATCCTACATTCACACTAGCAAGCAACAAAGCAACAGATGACCATTCAACATTCAAATTGAGATTTTTACAATTATATTCTACGCATGTTTGCGAGAAATCCAAATGACTGACTTGAGTGATTCCTTGGACCAATCCTTTAGCACATATGGTCCAAAAGTTCTTCAATTCCCCAACTACAAGATTTAGTTCCTGTTGAATTTCTGATGAGCAAGAATTGAAGCAAATCATGACAAATCTATATGCAAAGCATCATCTTATCATATCATGTGTATAGAGAACCATGTTTGAAATGTGTGCAAAAATAACCATTTTTTATACTACTTTGTGTTTTACTAATAAGCTTTAGAAACTACTACTAACTACTACCTTTCCCATTAGAACGAAATAAAAATACTGGACAGAACATGCCCATAAATGACAACAGTAGCAGTTGCTCTTATGTCCATAAGAGACTAAATACAAGCGATATGAGTGACTTATTGCTCGCTAGTGTGAATACAGGGTGATAGCAATCTTGTGAGCGTTTTGACATCCCAGATTTTGTCGAAGAGTGAATTCCACTCAAATATGCAGGACCCTGTTGTACATTCATTCAGTCTGTGATGAGCTTCTCAACAGTTAGTCTTCTTTCACACCCTTCCCTGCACTGTTTGTAAATCATACGACTTGTGCTTGCTAGTGAGCCTACACTACGTGTAGATGCTAATTTGAGTCAGTAAACCTTGACTCAAGCTGGTTTGTGTCTAATGAAATGTTAATCTTGTAGCTCTGGATCATGACTTGTGTTTTATAGGCATTTGTGTTGTTTTCACTAGTGACAGTCATTAGACATAGAAGTAATCAATTGTTTCCCCAATGGATCATCAACATACTCAAGGGCAGTTAGCTGTAAATGGAACAAAAGACAAAAACTGCCATTGTTCAAGCAGCACAGAGAGCAGGTGATGTGAAGAGTGACATATGAGATTTTTTTACACTGATGTTATCTTTTACATACTTCTCGTTTAACATTATCATTTTACATTCCTCCATTCCAGTCCAGCGTATGCAAATCATATGCGTATATGTATATGTAACTATGCAAGCCGTAAAAATAATGCTGTATTATAGCTATATGCAGGTTTTTTTTTTTTTTTTTTTTTTTTGCAGTAGACATGGAGCTGGATAGAAACACCTTTAAGGCCAACGACTGTGGAATCATGAGCACCAAGCTTTTAAAAAAAAGTAATATAAGCAATTAAAACAACTTTGAGGCAATGCAGTTGATTGGAGCACAAATACAAATAGCAATGGATTACCATCAGTCTGCCTGCTCACTTAACAAGTCTTTTCCATCACTCTTTCATTCCCCATTTAAAAAAAAAAAAAAAAAAAGTAATCTTTTCCCCTGAGATCTTTTGACTTTGTTTCTATTTGCTCTGATTTTTTTTAAGGAACTGAACTTCTTTTCTATAGTATAGCACCACCTCTAGTGGTGTTATGCATGGTTTTGCATGAACTACTTAAATTATTAAATTGCTAGGTGTGGAATGTCTTCACTAAGTGATCAAGTACAATGGTCCAAGGTTCCATGTAAACTACAATACTCCTAGAGTGAAAAGTTACATGGACAATTTTTTTTTTCAGTTTTCGTGATGCTGCTGCAAAGTATAAAATAACAGGATACTGATATGTAATCATTCATGCGTATTAGAGATTTTTTTTTTTTCTAAAGGGTCGGTCCATGTCAACTTGACATGGCACAGATTGACCTACATACGTCTCGCTTTTAAACACTCACTGAGTCATTGATCACTGCTAATCTCATTTTTAAAGCTGACATTTTCTCCAATCAGGTTTTACCTTACAAGTTAGCCTCTACTTTCTTCCGTGAACCCTGACCCTGTATCATCTCTTTGATTCACTTACCTGAGTTCCTTCTACATGCAGTCTAAACACACCAGTGCAAACTTTCTAATCTATGTTATCTACCGATCCCAGTCATTATCCTGTATCAATATCCCGTCCACCATGACAGCTCTCTTCTCCATGGATGATCAACACAGGAAAGTACAGAGCATCCTGATAGGCTGGGGGCCTGTCTCTCTCCTCTCCTCTGGCCTCGCCATTTTCTATGTCATCTTCCTGCCTCTGTCGTTGCTCCTCGACCTCATTGTTCTCCTCATCCTCTAGAACACCCCTTCTCTCCTCATCAGACCCACGGAACCCCAGGCCCAGAAATCCACTTCCCTCTTCCCCTCGTCCTGCCAATCCTCCACCAAGACTCCTTGAGTGAAACAGACAGGTATGACGGTTTCGAGGGCCGTGCAAGCGTCCCAGGGAGAAGCCACTGCGACTCAGAGTCAGCCTTCCTCCTGCTCTGATGGGAAACGAGTTGGCCCCTATAACCATGTTCCCTCTGACCCAGGACGGCAGAGATGAGCTGCTTGTTGTCCTCCGGCATCGAGGACAGGTCTGGAGGAAGTAGCTGGAATTGCGTCTCATTTGGGCAGCCATTGCAACAGACAAAGGTGTGTTCGGGTTGATGTCAAGGTCCATTAACAAGGCCTCTGAGTAGCTGGGCACTATTTGCTGGTTGCAGCGAATGTGCCACTCCAGTTCAGTTATATCCACTGTGTTTACGCGTGATATGACGTGCAAAGTGGGACCTCCAGAGCCATGTTCGAAGCCTGTCTGGTAGTTATCTCTACTTTCATTTTCATTTGCATCCTCATTCTCACCAAACAGCTTTTCAACATGATAGTGGACATATGCTGTGCTGTACTCAACCACCACACGGAGAGGCCAAGACAGGAGCAGAGCAGATGCCAGCCAGTAGACGCAGCGGCGTGTGTACCAAGGTGGCCGAGCAGGATCTGGGAATGCCAGCATGTGCTCTCTAAAGTCTACATTCTTCAGATGCATACCCTCACGTGCTTCCATGTAGTCATCCAGACCTTCATTATCCCCAAAAAAGCGTGCTCGCTGTGTAAGGTAGGCAGTCTCTGCACGAGCACTGGCAAAGCTGAAGCACTTTGTAAAGCGCAGTCGGGTTACAGGGTGATCCAGTAAACCCTGCAGCTCTTTGGACACATCCTTGACACCGTGCCGTGAGTAGTCGAACTCAGAACTGGCGGTGTGTGTGTTGACCCGTTCGTGGTATACCTGTGTGGTGGTGTAGGCATCTCCATTGCGATAGCGTGTCACTTGCCGGGTCCGCCGTACATAATGATAACTGATGGCCTTCCACCAGATGCATGGCGTGGCCTGCTGCAGACGCTGAATCCTGTCATACACCTGAGTGATCTCCACTTTAGCCAGGTTGGCTGTTTTGGAATAGCAATGCCAGCACTCCACCAGGTAGACAACATAAAGCATGGCCAGGAAAGCCACAGGGATGTAGACATATCCATTGGAGCAGGGACTATCATGGTAGAGCCGGGCTCGGTCACCATAGTAGTAGGCAGGACCTTGATCATCAGAAGCCATGACTGTGATCCGATAGAGGGAGCACCAGCCTAATGTACCAAAGCAGCCGTACATGAGCAGGGTCAGTAGCAGGCACTTCCAGTGAGACTCCCGGCAGAGAGAACCACTTAGGGACTGCTTGAGAGGACGTTGCTGTAGGTTGGAGACGGGAAGGGGTTTGGAGAGGTAAGGATGGACAGTGTGAGGGCCAGGTGTGTGAATAGAGGGTAATAATTAGTAGAGATGTGAGTGAGTAGGGATATACAAAGGGTTAGAAGGGGATGGGAATGGAGATGGAGAGAAACAAGAAAGGTGTAGAAATTAATATTAAGTTATGTGAGAAATATACACAATGTACAATTTATTGAGTGATTCAGTTGTAAAAAGAAATTAAATTTATCCGCATTGAAAATACATGACCAAATGGTAAGCTGTCTCTAAATTTCTGACACATAGCTCCGACAGTAACTTGGTGAAATGTACTTTTCTCTTCCGCAGTAATTGACTTTTCTCCACCAGTCTCTTGTGGGATGAATACATTTCCTGGCTGCTCGTAACTCAAGCCAAGCCTGCTTTTAACATGCTCTGCATCAGTGTAGAGTGAGAGCACTGAATGCTTTTAGATGCATCAATGCATTATCATAAGAAGCTGTTGCTGTCTCTATATAGCCATTTCTTGCCCTAGTGGTACTTTAGGGTACTGCACTTGCTGCTTTCAAAAGGCACTAACGAACTGAGCTGAAAAAAGTATGCATTCTCCACTTTTCCAACTATTATTGAATGCCCATATGTTTTTTTGCTTGATGCTCTACCAGTGTCTTCCTCTCTTTTAGAACACACACACACACACACACACACACACACACACACACACACACACACACACACACACACACACACACACAAATCTGCTAAACGTCAGAGCTGTGCCCTTGCCGTGAAAGACTGCAGCCCTAAAAGGCCATCTACAGTCCAGGAGAGACTGTGATAGCCTGTGCTTTTCTTGGATGAGGTGCAGAAGTTTAATTGCTCTAGTTTACCAAGGACACAAGTGCAAAATGGTGTTGTGTGCAGCAGAATCCATTAGGACATACAGTGCACTTGAAAATGTCATCTGATTTTTGCACTATCCCATATAAATGGGGTTTGTTTAATTAATTTTGATATTTAACTTATCCTACATATTGAATCAATTTTGTCCATGGTAACATTAGATTTTTGTAGTAGGCCACATTAAGGAATATGTGTGTATACATCTGTATTCACCCATAAATAGGACATGTTGAACTCAAAGATATCATTCCATAATGATCTCTTGAGTGCAAAACAACAGGCTACATCATCATTGATTATTCAATGAGTGGATGCTCTGGAGCGAGTGACTCAAGTACATCATCAAAAAGTAGAATATGAGACAAAAAAAATTAGAAAATCAGACAGTAAAAAGGTGCATACTGTATTTTGTATGAAAAAATCATCAGAGGCAACAATTATATTCTCTGGTAAGCCCTTCTGGAATGTTCTATCATTAGCACTATTTGATTACACCCTGGCATGGTGAGTTGGCACGAGCATATGAATAGTGTATATAAATCTGGCTACCAGTTCAGGGCCACTCTAATGGGGTAAATTATTTAGCTGCTCTATATGAATCCACTGCCTTGGAAGTTGATGTGAATGCTTTTACATGATGGGCACTAGAGTGCTAAGTGCTTGAGTCAGACAGAGGGAATAAATAAGCACGAGTGCAATGTATGTGTATACGTGTGTTACCGTGGTATTATTTGACTTTACAAAGAAGACAGATAAAAAATCACTATATTTTCATAATGCTTTTACAATGAAAAAAGGTCCCCATGGCTTGACATGACTTTCAGATGATAGTTTAATGGTTTTTTCAATAGACTGTTAAAGTATTCTCTAGGAATCTGGTAGCCTCTGTTGGTGACCTTGTGGTTACAGACTGCGGTCTAATGATTTGGAATGATGCTGCAAATCAGACTGTCAGCAAGGAAACTTCAGCATCAGTCTATAGCATTCGTGATTATTAGAACTGGCATATAACACAAATCTTTTGGCTATGAAAATAAACTAAAAAGAAAATCCAGAAACAATTTTACTAACGTTCAATAGCGCGTGGAAACTATCAAAATAGAAAGTTTTTTCAGTAAGCTGGAGCCATGATTAGACTGGCCTGAAATGCTGGCCACCCAGAAACTCTTTTAATGGCCTAATCATGGGGAAATTAGTCTTTCAATCATAAGAAACTTTGACTTGTGATAAAATCACAAGTCAAAGTTTGACTTGAATGCACCCTGTAAACAGTACTGTGTTTCAATAAAAACTTTGTTATATATTTTATGAGTTATGACTTTATTATTGAGTCAAGCATAAAAGCATTTCTAATTTTTAAACACCAGTAATTCCCCACAAAATTAAAAGGTTCAGAAAAATATTTGTATGACAGAAAAGAGAGCAGTATATTATATAAGCAACCACTTTTTTGCCGGGTTATGCATTCAAGGTACAACATTCAAAGTGCTTAGCAGAACCGTGGGTGGTTCTGTAGGAAATTCAGTAAAACGTATTAGCTAATTTGCTTATAAAACTGCACAAATTGTACCTGAGACTTGGTACCTGTTCCTCAAAGCATTGTCACACCAAATACTGACTTTGGTTCATTAATTACTGTTTACAATTTTTTTTTGAAAGACATCCTTGCTCTCATCCTTGTCATCTTTGCTTCACATGTAGCTAAGACTTTTGTACTGTACTCTATATTCCCGGATTTAGTGATTGAGTGGTGGAATTCTCAGGCCCAGGTATGTTACCTAGTCAATGGGGATTCCACAAGCTAGTGTACTCACTAGCTTGTGGAATCTTAAAAGTCCAGATATAATGAAATCAGATAATGAATGGTATTTGCCATTAAAACCTGTGGTGCAAATCACATATTTAGAGAGGGAGATGGCGTATACATGCTGTTGCGAAACAATATGCAAATTGAAGAGGAAGAAGAAGATACAGTAGATAGATGAATTTTCCATTTGGAGCCACACCCATGTCCTCCCTATGCAAACATTCTAGTGAGATGCTAGCAAAATGAGCTTTAAAACATAGACAGCACAGTATGTCAGGGCTGGAATTTGAGCTTCTTTTGCTTTTCTCCAATTATTTAGCAGAAAATACCTATAAAATACATACTATATATAATATAAAAACTGTAAACAGTACCATGATTTTGTTCATCACTAACATTAGCAGAGCTAGCAAACGTAGCACACAGGCTCTGCAGCTACTAAAGTTTCTGGTTACCATATTTCAGGGGTGCTTCAAGCTAAGAGCATAGTATTGCGGGATGAAGGACAAAGCCTTTTTCTCATGTCATAAAATATTCAGTTGATCAGGCACTGGAATTGAAATGAATCTCTCTTCATGACAGAAAGCATAAAATTATCCAGCAGCCAGTCAGGACGTACTGAGTTTGTTTGTAAAAGCAATACAGCAAATGAGGAAACTATTAAAGTGTTATAATAAATAAGAAAAGATGCTCTCTTAGATCACTGGATTGCCCACTCAGCATATCTACTATCTCTGTCTCATATGGACACTACACCACAAAAGCCTAAAAGCAAGCACACACCCCAACATGCATCACAGGAGAAGGAGATAACAACAACAAAAAAAAAAAAGAATAGTAGTTGTTAATTTAATTCGGATGAACAATGTTCATACATAGCATTTCTTTAAAAATAAATAAATAAATAAATAAATAAAAACTCAATAATATAATCCTAGACACCCCTCATTCCCTCTCTGTGTCTCCCAGTCTATCGATTACTATGTAATATAATACGGGCGGTTAACTGAGCAAGCACGAGTGTAAGTGATGGAGTCTCTCCCTTGGTTTAGAGCTTGACATGAAAATCATACAAGGTGAAGCAATATGACAATTATACCTTTGCCCCAAAATAACTCCCTCTTCACATTCAAATCGATCAGTATGGTTATATTCAGGAAACTTTATGGGAAAGGGTACTTGGATACTCCTCAATATTATTATTAGTAATGATAAGACTAGCATTTTTCAAATTTGACATCCACAATGCTTCTCTGTCCTTAAAGATATTAGAAATATTTTTTAATGATTACATTAAAACAATAACAACAATACTTAGTGTTTGTAAACGTGCAGTTAATGAGAGTGAAAAAAGACAGACCCATAACGGATGTTAGGAGTGCAAGTTGATTAAAGGAGTGAGAGACAGAGAAATGGTAAGAGAATGAGTAAGCAGACTAAGCTGTTAAAAATGACCTCGCTACACTATAAACACATTTCTTTGCAACATAGTCACGTGTTTGAAAGTAAAAAGTTAATCACAGAGCCAAAATGAAGAAAAAAAAATTAATGGAAAAGGGACATATCACTTGCGATATCAAAACGTTGTTAATGAGAAAATCATAACAGGTTATTTATTATTTGTTTATATTGTTAAATATTTATTTATTTGTTTACTGACACACACACACACCCACACACACATACACACACAAGTGCCCTTCTCCATTAGCTTTCATTTTTGCTTTTTTGCAAATCAAATACATCTATTTGTAATAGACTCCAAGCAGACATACTATACGCCAGTAATTACTGTAGCTAAGGTTTTCTCAAAAGCTTGTCTATGTTATGGTCCTCAGACATAGGTGCATTACAAGGGTTAGCACTTCTTAATAATGCATGACCCAAAATGAATGAATCGTCCAATCCTGCCAGGAAATGGCTGTTAGACATACCTACTCAAATCAACATGTCAGTCAGCATGTGCTGGGATCCAATCCAATTTTTCAGTCTTGACTACTTGGCCTGCTTTCTCCACTGGCCTTGGGTCACTTGTGTGATAATAAAAAGCAATGCACACATTCAGGTTGTCTTATATACTGCAATCCTATGTATCTTAATATTAGGACTTTCCAGTATTCGGGGTGTATGCAGTACCACAGTATTAAAACATTTTGCATTTAGACCCCTAATGTAAATATGGAAAATCTGGGACAATCGATGCAGATCATGTTAGACAGCATTAAAGTCAGCAACATTACACACCTAAAATATTGTAGTTGAAATTACCCACTAAATACACACCAACAGGAGGACTTTAAATGCAGTACATGAACTATTTAAAGTTTCATAAACATTTGCCTATGCCGGAATGACCTGAATAATAATTTCCCACCATAAAGCACACTCTACATGGTGTGCAGATTTGTGGTAAAATATATATTATTCAGTTCATTGTGACACCAGCAATGCATAAAAATTAAATGCTTGAAAGAAATCACCTTTTCAACACTTCTAATTTTCTTTACGGTTTCCATGACTACTAAGAAGGTGGTGAGATGCCCGTAACCCCGCCCCCTTTGTAAACAGGTTATTACTCAAAATCACGTAAACTGGAAGTGAAGCGCTGACCAAAGATTAGAGATCATACGCAATAACATGAGCTTCTGACACTGTCATGGCAGACGCATTAGGCAGACTAAACTGATCGATCTGCTGCGTGTACAATACTTCTTGATGAATCATGTATGACTGGTATGGAATAACGTCTACAATTTATATTTGTTTGTTTATTTATTTATTTATTTTGCCTTTTACTCATGCATTCCAGTAAAATGCATGATCCATTTAACCATATGCATTACTCTAGGTCAATACCAATTAGGTACAACAACAACAACAAAAACAAGCCTTGCATTTAAATTCTGCTTTAAATAAACATTTATGAGCTGTGTAAACTGTTTAAGGAAAAGCATATGTTAGGAAACAATAATGGCGCGTCTTCATTATCTTTATTTAAAAAAATAGCATGGCACAAGTCAGGAATAATTCTTATCCGGACTAGATGAGCACTTGGACTCCTTACCTCTTCCCGTCCTCCCCCGTTCAGTGTGGGCGCCTCTCCGGTCACCGTCACCCCCTGCATCCTCAGTCGCTGTTCCCTTTTTGACTTGCATACATTAGCGTCGGTTTTGTTGTTGTTATTATTGTTGCAGCTGACATGTCCTGGCTCGAGACTGTCCTCCGGTCCAGTCTCGGGACCTTCTTGCTCGGATGCGTCTCACCCCATCTGACAAAATGCATGCGCCGTTTCTCCGAAAATAACCTGCCATTCGCGCGGCGGATAAAATGTGACTCTGTCTCCAGCGGGAACGATCGTGTCCTTGCCCTCCCTCTCCTTGACGCCGCGCACCCACATCACCAGGCCAAAACCTGCTCGTGTTATTCGGTAGGTTAGGAATACACGGGCATCCCTAAACACGCGATCAGGTCAGGCAATAACAGGTAACAGGTACCGTTACGCCTCACTCCCTCTGTACACACACTGTACACGGCCACAGCACGCAGCGGTCGCGCGCCTTACAAGAAAATCGCGCGTGCACCCATCTCGCCCTCTCTCACACACACACACACACACACACTCTCTCTCTCTCTCTCTCTCTTACTCGAAGTCTATCTATCTCGACATTCACACTCGTTCCCGTAATTTAATTCTTATTTAAATGCTTGAGGCTTTCCTATATTTCTCTATGCACGAAACCGAATTTCCGACTTTTGGGTTTCCGTCGTCTTTCCCCCCTCCCTCCCCTCACACCCCTTAAACTAACTGCGCTTACCTGATCGGTCACGCTCGCCGCGGAGTGACGTCATGTCTACGCCCACTTTTTTTCAACGTTATTAATAAAACAAACATATGACTGTCTGAGACTTTAGGTAATCAATAGGCAATAGAAGATTATATTTTAGACACTATATATATATATAGTCCAATATATAAACATATATATATATATATATATATATATATATATATATATATATATATATATATATATATATAGGGATAAATAGGATAAATAGTCCAATAGGGACCATGGAGGCCAATGAATAAAGACCATTGTGTTTATTCCCATTTTCACAGCAGTGGTAGTACCTCTGATCAACATTATGAGTACTATTGGTGCAGGTGTTTACATGGAGCAGGTAGCTTATTAGTAGCTTATTTTAAAGTTATCAAATTCGGCACATAACTATTCGTACTGTAACATCAATTTTACTCAACGTTTTTTGATTTGTGTGCATAACACTGGGGTATCAGTCTGTGTATTATCCTTAGACAGGGTGCCAATCCATCACAGGGCACACACAGACACATTCACATGCTCATTCACACATTACAGACCATTTAGGAATGCAAATTAGCCTAATCTGCATGTCTTTGGAAGGAAGGAAACTAGTGCACCCAGAGTAAACCCACCCGTGCACACAGACCCGAGGCGGGAATCAAACCTGGACCCTGGAGTGCTAACCACTAAGCCACTGTGCTGAAGCACTTCGATGAAATGAGAAATACTGCTAAAATAATTTCATGGATGGACTGGGAAGACGTCACACGTGTAATTTGACCCGTGAAAGCAAACATCTGGGACACTCTATATAACTAGAAAATATAAAAGTAAAAATGTAAGTCTAGACCAACCTGGGTGTTGTTTAGACATGAGGTGGATAAGTAAACAAGGAACATAGGATAACAAAGGACAGGACAAGATTAATTTAATCCTAATAGATTCTTGAAGAGATTTGGCATGACAAACAAACCCATCTTATGTTACATGTATACTAAGTGAAACCTTTGTAATTTTTTTTAATGCATCATTGCTGTTATTTGAGTTAAGATTTGCATGGGAAGGCTTTATTTCAAACCCTGTGCTTATTTTTTTCCATGCACATGGCCACACCTTACAGTGATACTGTTTTTGTGCACATATTAAATAATAGATGGCTTGCGCATTTATTGGACAGAAATACACTGCCCGACTTAAAAAAAAAAAAAGTTGCTGAAGGGTCAAATTAATGGCCCGTATCAAACAATGAAGGCATGAAAATTCCTGAAATCTGGCCAAAAACTGTACAAAAACATAATTAAAACCAAGAAGGATGGTTCAAACAGCTAAAATAATGAATAAGTATGATCTGAGATCACATAAACGCTTGATGAAGTTGCATCATGAAAAAAATCAGCAGTAGATATCACAGTTATGTTTGATAGTAAAAATAAGAGCATTTCCACTGGTACAGTCCAACGAAAACTCACAGGATTGGGTGATCATAAGAAAAGCACATGTTAAGAAACCTAATTGTTTAAAAAAAATCAGGCTACATTTTATAGGATGCATTAAGATTAGACTGTGTAGCAATGAAAAACGGTTATGTGGATTGATGAGTCCAAGTTGCCGCTATTTTAGAGGGATAGGAAAGTACGGCCTACTATACAAGCCTCTGGAGGGAATATAGTGATCTGAGGTTGCTTCAGTTCATCAGGTCTATGCTCAACAACATTATGTGGCCATAAATAAAGTCAATATTTTAATAAAATGAAGTCAGCTGATGACCTGATTGTACTGAACGGCCATCGATGGATGTTTTTAATTCCCTGATGGCAAAGGGAGTTGGGAGCATGAGAAATCATTTCACACAAGAACTGGCCACTATATTGTGCAGCATAATCATAGCTAAAATCAGTTAAATTATTTTAAATTCACATTTTTCTTGGCTGGGTAACGCATGTCATTAAAAAAAAAAAACTATAAACAACTCACAAGAAAAGAAAATCTCATAAATCACGGTTGTGTTTTAGGCAGTTGGTCACACCTGGTCAGATATGACCAAGAGCTCTGTGTATCTACTATATTTTTAGTTGCAGAAATGTAGGCCTAGTTAGTAGACTCACTTACATGGTGATGTCATGAAGAATGACCTTCCTTTATTAGCCTAAAATCTTTGCCTGTGTTTTGAAGCACATCCATAGATGGCGCCATGTCCTGAATTATTCAACAATATACACTGTCCAGCCAAAGGAAAGTCATCGTCTGATTTAACTTCAGCAAATAGTTCAACTGGATAATTGCTGCAGTGAGTAATATAGTTCAGGTGGCAACAAGTTATTTAAGCCTCAGCTGATGTACTCATTTCTTACACAACCATGTCAGAAGACATGTCCTGTGGCCATGGCATAGATGTTCCTCTGTTTAACAAGGGTAAAATTATTGTCCTGCATCAAGAAAGAAAACTAAGGAGATTGCTGAAACTACGAAAACTGGGTTAAGAACTGTAAAAGGCATTATTAAAAACTCGAGGGATAGTTCCAAGGAGGAAATGTGGTCAGAAAAACATCATGAATGTCAGAAGTTACATAAATGCTTAGTGGAATCAAGTCGTAAAAAAAAAAAAAAAAAAATTGTAGAAATCACCGCCATGTTTACTAGTGAAATTAAGAGCATTTCCACATGCACAATGCAAAGAGAACTCAAAGAATTGGGGCTAAACAGATGTGTAGCTTATGACAAAAACTTAGCAGTGAGGCTAATCAGAAAAAAAAAAGTCTTCAATTTTCAAGTAAGCATGAACGTGTTGTGGAGTATAAAAAAGTTGTGTGGTCTGATGAGTCCAGATTTATCCGTTCCAGAGTTAAGGAAACTAAGGGTGAGGTAAATTAGGTAGTGCCTACATGGGGGCAGTGTTATGATCTAGTGTTATGATCTGCTTTGGTTGGTCAAGTCTAGGTTTAGCAATGGTATATGCCAAAAAAAAATTTGATCAGCTGATGACCTGAAGATACTGAAAATATAAGCAGGTTTTTCCATCAATGAATTTCTGATGGAACCGGCTTATTTCTTGATGATGATGCCAGGATTACTTGGGCTCAATCTGTGAAAGCCATTCAGGGAACATAAGACATCATTTTCACAAATGGATTAGTCTCCACAGAGTTCAGACCTTAACCCCATTGAAAATCTTAGGAAGAAGACATCCAGCACATACTACATTGGTTCTTATCTCCCATCATCAACACAATATTTTGAAAAGAAATGAATATGACTCAAATGATGCCACTGAAATAATCAAAGCAAAAGGCAGTGTACGTCAGTGCTTGCAGTAGCAACCCTATAGGAATGATCATCGGGTAATAACTGTTTATCCACTTGCAATCTGGTCATTTACTCTCCTGAAGTGACCTTATGACAAGTTTTGTATGTTGCAAAATAAAAAGAGATTACATTTTATTTACCAAAATGATTCAAAACAATCTCCAAGCATTCAAGTACAGTATGAAACAAAGGCACAAAATATGCATTGATGCTGATTTATCTGTGATACCACAAATATAATTTAGGAGTGTGCAATTATGTAATATACAATATTAAATATTTTCCTTTTCTGTGAACATTAAGGATTACAAGTGAAATACAAGATCATATGTCTCCTTATCAATAGTGTAACTGTTGTACAATGTATTATTTTCTTAAGCAATATGAAAGAAATACAATCTATATTCTAATTACACATAAAACACACTGAAAGGCATTTCTTCACATATCCCAACTAGGAAGGAAATTAGAAGGTTGTCAGAGCACAGCATACTATTTTTTGATGCAAGTGTTTCTCAGCAGAAAGCATTTGGCGGTGCTAGTATCTAAAGTCTCAATGGTCTGATCTTAAGCATACTCATTGATTTGAAATCTTGAACTGGGGATTTTTGAGGTCAATGCATAATTTCATCATTACTTAAACACCACCATCTGCATCGCTTAACGAGTGAGGAGAACAAGGAGACACACTTCCTCCCCGGTCTTGAGCCTTCCTTCTCCTGCTTTTGGATTTGGTAATCCTGCTGTTGGGATGTTTGACTTGGATGTGGCTGTGCAGGCTGTCCTGTGTCTCAGCAGTCATGCCACACTCTTCACACACATACAGCTTGTCTCTGCGTTCCTTGTAGGCATACTGTTGAAAAACACCATGAACTTTTTTTAGGTGAGCCTCTAGGGAGCAGCGTTGAGTGAAGGCTTTCTCACAGACAGTGCACTTAAACGGCCGTACACCTGCATGAGAAATTGTTTGGTTTAGTAAGATGTGACAGAGAGTGGGGAAGAGAAGAAAGGATGGTGACATGGGATGACCAGCTCACCTGTATGAGTGCGCACATGCCTCTTGAGGTCAAAAGTGTCATTGAAGCCTTTCCCGCAGTATTCACACGAGTACCTCTTAAAGTCGCTGTGAGTCCTTAAATGACGTTTCATCACTCGGGCAAGATTGAAAGTCTTATGGCATACTGGGCAGGAAAAAGGGGATTCGACTGGGGTTTGTGAGAGATTCAAGGCTTCATTTTCCATCTTGGTCATCTGTATAAATGATGGAATCGAAAGAGAAGTCTAAATAATTTAGAAATGAACAAGACCTTCACTATGAGCATATTGTAAATAAAATGTTTCACCAAAGGTGAAATTTGGGTTGAGACTACAAACTGGTCAACTATAGCACTTATGCTGTATGTAATATCAGTAAAAACATTGCATCTAATTAACTGTGGCAAAGAAAATAGAGAACACATCTAAATTGTGGCAACATGTCCACCATTAGAATCCTAATTAATTCCTCCCAAATGTAATTAATCTGACCTTATTTTTGGAGTAGATGAAAGGAGTTCGGTGTGAGCTTGACTCCTGAATGGCAGAGCAGGACAGCTGAGTATTCGAGCTGTGAGATTGAATGTGCATGTGTGTGGTCTTGCTCTGTGTGGTGGAGGGACAGATGGGCAGCTCAGCAGGGCTCTGCTCACACTCTTCATGGCCATGAGCAGAGATGAAAGACACTGGAAAGCAAGCAAAATTGGCCTATTACATCATCCCGTTAAATAAATTATAACATTTCCACTAATAGGTCAGAACCATGTTGTGTTTAGTTTGCTGACCACTCTTTCTCCCATATACTCAGTAAAGCTTGTAGTTACTTGTTAATTTAAATTAGGAGCATAGAAATAGCCAAACAACATCAATGAACTTCACATGTGTAGTGCAGTCCAAGCCTATGCAGGGAATGTCAAAGGAAAAAGACTCACAGTGGCTATTTTCAATACTCTTTATGTTCTAAAGTTGTATATTGTCTATAAAAAATTGTCTTTAATAGTCCTTTACAACAGTTGTTATTGAAGAGACAAATTAATGGACCCTTTTCTGTAAAAATATGTTGTTATTTGATACTTAAAATTGTAACAGACATACTTACAGTATAAATGTAGGTTAAGTTATAGTTTGAAATATAATTTATCCATCATCTATACTGCTGAGCCTATATCAAAAGAGTGAGGGGACAAGATGGGCTACACCTGGGAAGGGGTGCCAACTCATCATAAGGCCACACATTCAATAACCATACACACTGGGTATGCCATACCTTTGACCCATGGGAGAAAACTGGAGACCCAGAGAAACATCAAGCGTAGGAACAACATGCAAACTAAATGTATACGAGATGAGATTTAAACCCTCAACCATGCCGGTGAGACAATAGTCCTAAATACTAAGTCAACATATAACTAAACATAACAATAAATTAACCAATAGAAAACTGTAAACTACACTGCCTGTCCAAAACAAAACAAAACAAAAAAGAAACATCATTGCAGAAGGATTCAATCATTCACCAGCATCACTTTAAGAACTAAGGATAATTGCTGAAATTTGTTCAAGATCTGTCCAACCAGAGATAGAGAGAGAGGTCAGGTCTAGGCTCAGCAAAGTTATGGGGCAATAAAAATAAGTCAGCTGATGACCTGAATGTACTGAATGACCAGGATATCATATTAATGCATTTTCCTTCTGTTGGTCTGATTATTTGGACTGCATTATGCAATCAGAAGCAATTATTTTACTATGGGACAATTTTACTATCCCCCCCCCCCCCCCCCACCAATACTGGCCTGTTGTCATGTCTAGTTAGTATTTATTGTATAAATATATACTAATCTCACATTTTTTGTTCATATTGTAATGTGACTGTGCCTGGAAGTCTTAAAGTAACATTTCATTCGAAATTATACAAGTTATACAGTGGAATGTCCAGAAAACCCATTTGTCGTTATTACAGACATTAGTTCTAGACATGTTGATTCTTTCAGGACAACTTGAACGCTCAGCAAGACTTGTGGGCATTTAGATTAAGTTACATAAGTAAAACTAATGAGGCTATAAATGATTAGAATTGCACATTGAATGGCAGTTCTCACAGTCCAAGGTAAAGTCAAGGGGCATAAATCACATTCTATGATCTCCTGTAAATAAACATCCCCAAACTCTGCAACAATATGAATCAGGTCTTTGTGTTTTCATTCACTGCACGGTTCATCTTAAAAGTCTTAAAAGAGTGAATTAATAAACATATAAAAACAAATTACGTGTTAATATTTGCACCGTGAACGACACTCACCTGGTGTGTACATGTCTCCTCGGACACAGTCAGGTACTTCATTCCAGTATCTTTTCCCGGAAGTGGTGCTCGTCTTTTTAACCAGAAACGCTCGTGGCATTTTTTTTTTCTTCTGTTTTACGGTTTTCCCCCCTCAAAAGTCTTTTGGTTTTAATCTTTATACTTACTTTTCATCTGTAGCTTGTTGAATATCATCACTTTTAACCCTCTTTCAAACTCTTGTTTTTAGTGAAGGTCACTTTTAGCTCACGCGCCCAACTGAACTGAACCAATTCATCCACCTAAGAACAGGTAAGTCTCACGCATGCGCGGTAATGTAACGGTGCAACCCGCATTAAACAAAACTATTTATATTCTTACTTTTTTCGCCGAAAATTTAACTATCTTTCTGAGATACACTGTATAAAATATTAAGCCATTTAAAATAGATTTTAGTGCAGACAAACCAACTCGAAGCTAGGCTAGACTCGCACCTTTATGATGGTGTGAGGTGTGTGTGTGTGTTGTTTGGATCATGGGTGTGGACATGCTTAGAGTAATTACCAGGACATTAGGCTTTGTTGGTGGAGTGAAATAAGAGTCGGTGGGCCTGGGGGTGTGGAAGGTTGAGATGGGGGTGCATGTCCCATTGCTTACATGTAGACAGCAATAGACATTTAAGTTTGGTCTGTTTATGTTTTATCAGTGTAGTCATCCATTGTGTGACTTGGAAAAAAATCAACAAAGTTTAATGCAAAGACTCCAAGGTTGACATCTGACTAACTAATTATTGTGTTCATTTGGGCAATCCGAATTAAAGAAATAATTTTTTAAAATTTATTTAAAAAAAAAAAAAAACATTTCCACTATTGTTCACAACACATATCAACTAGTGTCCACTTTCTGGGTTGAGTTAGTGTTTCATGACTTATGTACGGCATATCTGTATTCTGTCTTATTACTTATAATATTAAAATATTTTCCATTTATTATACTTAGTTTAATTTTATATGATTGTTGTTAGTCTCTCAGGTGTTCCTGTCAAGGAGTCGCCATAGCGGGCCGTCTGATCCGCACACAACTTGGCACAAGTTTTACACTGGGTGCCCTTCCTGATGCAACCCTCCCATTTTACCCAGGTTTGGGACGGCCTTCATTCAGTGTCTGGATTTTTGGGAATTGGGTTGGAATTGAACCCAGGAATTCCGCATGGTGAGCGAGAACCCTACCACTGATTACCTGTTTAATTTTATGTGATTGCAAATCAGTTTTTTAACTTTAAGTTTTCTTCTCTCAATGATTTATTTTCCCAAGGTCTTTTTTTTTCTCACAGATTTACATAAGAGGCTCTGTATGCAAATAAGAAGGGATTCATTGTTGGTGCTGAGATCTGATAAGGTTTATTCAGGTAGGACAATGGCCCCCACTAACGGCTCCAAAAGCAAACACACACACGCTCACATGTGCACACACATACCTTTCTCAGTTTGTACAAAATAAACCCAAACATTATACACTACAATACAATAATCACATTTAACACTGTGTCTATTACTATGACATTGATAACCATGGCTAATATTTATTCACCATTTTATTTTGTATTATCTTATATTTGTAGATGGACTAATTTGTGTGATTTATTAATGGATGTTCAATTAATGAAAGAACAAATTCATGTTATTCCAGGTGTTATGCATGTATCTTTTTGACACTTAGGATTGCACATAGAAAATGTCATATTACTGTAATCTGAGTAGTAAATGTATTTAAGTTAAAGTTCATACATAATTGATAAAATGTAGTTACTCAGTATTCAAATGTATACATTTGTCTATGTATATCATATTAATTTACACATTTTGGAGCATTTCTGAAGCCTGGAAAATGTCATATAGCCCTGAAATCCAGCAGCATGTCCAGGTTTAATACATGGAGTGTAAAATGCAGATCACAGTCTAATACTGTATAGATCAATCTGAAGAAATCTGATTGCTCCATGGTGAAAAAATTACATAGCTGATTTGACTCCAGGTGGCACCATGGCTTAGTGGTTAGCATTGTTGCCTCGCACCTCCAGGATCTGTGCTTGATTCCTGCCTCGGGTCTGGGCGCATGGAGTTTGCATGTTCTCCCTGTGCTCTCCCTTAATTGGTGTTCCCACATTGCATGAAGTGTGTGTGTATGTGTGTGCTGTGATGGATTGGCACCCTGTCCAGGGTACACCAGTCTCCTGGGATAGGCTCCAGGCCCCTGCAACCCTGTATACAAGATAAAGCGGTAAAGATGATGAGTGAGTGATTTGGCTCCATTTTGCTCTATAGTTATATATTATTTAAAGATGCTTTTGGCTTACCTTTTACCTTAAATAATCAAATTAAAGTATATATATATATATATATATATATATATATATATATATATATATATATATATATATATATATTGTGTGCATATATTATATATTGTGTGCATATTAATGTGACTAGCGATCCTTTTAATATTGTAAAAAAAAATCAGATTGAAAAGAAAGAGATGCAAGCAAACATTAAGATATTCTGTAACATAATATTTTTAATAATATATTAATATTAATTATTATTAATATTAATATTTAATAAATGAGAGGTGTTTGAAAGATTTGCCTAAATTCATTTTCACAGTTCTTCCTATTTCGTGCATATGCTGCAACTCATACATATTTTGAAAAAAAAAATTTTTTTTTTATTCCTGCATCATCAGAACCTGTTTTAGGGCCAATAAACAATTATAAAATCCAAATCTGTGAATAAGTCACTAAGGGACATGACGTAATCAGATTGGACCAACGCGCTTTCCGTACGAACGCGAGTGAAGTACAATATGGCGCCGTCCTGCTAGGGATCCCTTTTTTCGTAAAAAAAAAAATAAAAACAATAATAATAATTAACGCGGAAGCAGACACTGACCCCTACACAAAGTTAAATGGATTTTATTGTATAATACGTTGGAGTATAAAAATACGTTTAAAGCATTATGGCGTCTCAGTGTCTAATATTTACAGGTCGTGTTTCATTCTTGGCATCCCATCGACTGACATGTGTGCGGTATTTACACACTTTTCCGCCTCTGTGCAAGCGGTATGTGGGAACTATACAAGACCGTGCGGTCTTGAATCGATTTAAATGCACGTCCTTGACCTCTGAAGGGCGCCATTGTGTGTCATTACTTCCCGGTCCGCCGGTCCGGAGCTCCCATTCCGCCGTGCTGCGAGATGTGGTGCTGTTCGAGCATGACCGAACCCGCTTCTTCAGGCTTCTGGCTCTGTTCTGTGGAGGTCAGTTTCTTTTCTGGAGCTACTTGGCCTATTTTGCATTCACGGGACTTCGAGACACGCGAAAGAGCAACACAGAGGGCAAAAAGGTCAGGACGGAATTGGGTTTTTTTAGCTTTGACATGAACCTTGGTTCAAATTCCTGGAGATTTGGATTCACTCTTGGCTGTCTTATTATAGGTAAGTATTCTGCCAGTACACCTCAGCCTGAATAAACTCCACCGTGACATGTGTACATGCACTGACATGCAAGAAGTAAATCTCCAGGGTTGAGGGTTTGATTTCCACCTCCAGTACTTGCACGTGGAGTTTGCATGTTCTCTGTGTGCTTGGTAGGTTTCCTCCGGGTACGCTGATTTCCTCCCGTAGTCCATAGATTTTCAAATGTATTTGGATGTATACTTGTGTGGAAATTTGCTTTGATATATGAGTGTTTTGATATACAAGCATGTTGATGTACATGACTTCTGTATAGTCTTCTGCGTCATTCTTTGGGGACAGAGTTTCCAGGGCCAACTCCAACCCTGTACAGGATAAGTGGTATAAAGAATGAATGAGTGAGTGAGAGTTTTATGATTAAATGTATACACCCAATTCATTATTTCATATTGGACTAGACTCATCTATAAGATCGTGATCTGTTTGACCTGGGCCGTCTGAAAGACATTTTTGTGCTGTTTGAAGATCTATTAATGACAACCCTCTCATTCTATGTCCAGAATAAGGCTGCTCAGTAAAATCTTAGTCAAAATGTGATGAGTGTGTTTTCTTTAAAAATGTAACTTTTTTTTTTTTTTTTTTTTTTTTACAAATTGTGGTGCATAAATTTTTATCATAAAACTATAGCTAGCTATTTACTTCTTGCATGTCTATATATCTGCTCTCATCACATTTAACTTATTTTAAGGCGCTGTTTATTAAAAAGGGTGTATACGGCCAATAATTAAAACTTAATAATGGGACATTGCAATGTCATGCATATCAAAATGTGTTGAATGAAGGATACATTTATGAAGAGAAATATAGTTTTGCAGGTTGTTCAGGATTTTTGAAATACATTATATATATATATATATATATATATATATATATATATAGAGAGAGAGAGAGAGAGAGAGAGAAAGAGAGAGAAATATCTTTGGTCATGGCAACACACAGGTTTTTTAAATATATAGTTTTATTTGTATAGGAACTTGACTGTTATCTTTGACTTTCTCTGCAATTAGGAGGAGGGATTGTCGGATTGGGCATGTTGTTCAGCCGACGCTCCGTCAGTCGCGTGGTCCTGCATAAGGGAGGTGGAAAGGTGACCGTGTGTACTCAGTCACCCCTAGGAGTGAGCAATGCCTGGCAACTAACTGTACCTTTGAATCAAGTGGCTTGTCATGCGCACAGACAGGAATCACCTTCCTTCATCCCTCTCAAAGTAAAAGATTACAAATTCTACTTCCTTTTGGACAAGGACGGGAACCTGAACAATACGAAACTGTTTGACGTTACGGTCGGTGCCTACAGACCGTTATAGATGTTGTGCCATTTACATGGTTAAATCCCAGGTTAAAATTTTACTGCTGATGAAAAATGTGTCTTATATCCTTTTTTTTTATTTGAACCTTTGTACACACATGTGGCAAGTAATAAAAGCTGAAATAGCAATAACAAGATTTAGTTGTATTACTCATTTACATTACATCAGTGTCCTGACTTACAAAAACAAGCAGCATCAGGAAGATTTGCTAGTTACAGTTTTGAAGAGAATAAAGGTGATTATATTACAATATTTATTTTACACTTGTACCTACACAGTGTAGTCATACAGTAACTTGGTGAGACATAAATGTATTCACTTTTCATTTAGTACAAAAACAAAGAAAACTACAGAGGAAGTTGCCTGCAGTAAATGAATGCAGATGACACATTAGTATTTATTCAATAAGAACAACACGCTGTAGTTTTTAGTACTTTGTAAAGCAAGTAACTGAATGATTCATATAGAGCTGACTGTTTTTCCCCGCGTTTGTAATTCACATGAAATGTTCACTGGCGAAAGGGGATTTAAATGATAATCAAGATGTGGGGAAGGCTGTGTAAGCAGGTTGTATTACTAATCCTACAGGGAAGTAAGTGCTGTCATGAAAATAATAAAATGAATGACTAATTCACATTTGTTACCAAGCAAGTCAAATATGCAGAAGTACTTCAAAACCAGACCTCTTAGTGTAACACCAGGTAATAACCTTTTGGACAGCAGTGAGAGATTGTAAAGTTCTTGGACACAAGCCTGGGTCTGATCAGGCACAAACTGTTGGTGTGATAATGAAAGCCCCGAAACAATCACAAGAACATGTTGGTTCCTGCATTTTGTCAAGTAATATAATAGCAATACGATCATTTTTTTATACAGTAATTGACATTATAAACAACTTTTTGGTGGTATATTGAGTATGTCCTATTGGTAGTGGACAGGAGTCACTAAGCTGGTGCAGAAATATTATACAGTTTTGAAAACTGAATCACATGGCCTTAAGCTCAGTCTTATTTTTATTATTGCAGATATTGAAATCTGAGTCACAACTACTGACAAAGACAACAAAGCTCAATGCCACCTGAGGGACAGAGAAACAAAAAGAGAATAGGATGACTGTGGACATTAGGTTGATATCAAATATTTAAAAGAAAAAAAAATCTTACATAAAAAGAAACAGAGTAAATAAAAGGATTAGGGCAAAGAAATTTGAGCTAGGTATGCTAATAAAAAAATCTTTACACCTGGCTCAGTGCAGTTTTCAAGTTTAGTTTTAAACAGCCGTGTGTAGTAAAGTAAGAGTAAAGAGTAAAAAACTAACAGCTGAAAAATGAAAGAGCTAGCTATGTCTGACTAAACGAGAGACTGTGAGACTGGACGCTAAAACAAAGTCTGTGCCATTTATCCGACTCATCTGGGGTAACTTACAACAGTGGAGTGTTGAGAGTGGTTTGTTATTGATTAACAGTTATATGACGGACATTATGACTACCTGCCTAATATTGAATAGCAGACCAGGAACGTCTCGCAAAAGCTGCAGTTTTAGAATTGCTCTAACCCAGTCCTCTAGCCATCATAATCTGTTGTCAAAGTCACTCAAATCATTATGCTTGTCCATTTTTTCTGCTTCCAACATGTCAACTTCAGGAAAATGGGTTCACTTGCTGCCTGATATATCCCACCCATTTCCAGCCGCCACTGTAATGAAATATTGAAAATGTATCTATTGTGATAAATTGTAATGGCTAGACAACTGGGTCAGAGCAACTCCAAAACTGCAGTTCTTGTGGGGTGTTCCCAGTGGTCCTGCAGTGGTCAGGATCTATCAAATGTGATCCAAGGAAGGAAAACCGGTGAACTGGCGACAGGGTCATGGGTGGCCAAGGCTGACGGATTGCACATGGGGAGCAACGGCTGGGCCGTTTAGGCCGATCCAGTAGAAGGCGTAGTGTAAATCAAATTGGAGAAAGGTTAATATTGTTTCTGAAAGAAATGGTTCAGAACACACGGTACGTTACTGTTTTGGTGGCCTATTTAATATTAGGAAGGTGGTCATAATGTTATGTCTGGTCAGTGTATCTTTCAAATGAACAATAAATATTTAAGTAAAAAAAAAAACCTAACATATCTAGAGTTAATACACAAACACATTAAAGTGAAACAATTCTGATTTGTTTAAAATGATCGATTTCATTAGTGCTGTATGTTCTGTAGGAACCCACAGAAAAGCTTAAGGCTATTAGAAACCACTTCTGTTTGTGTTTGTTTATTGGCGACTGAAACATGATGATGTTGAGGAGGATAATAATAATAATAAATCCCCTGCTCGTTCGTCTTTCTTTTTTTCTTTTTTTTTTTTTTTATCAAACCGGGATAGAGTATCACGTACTCGCGAGGAGAAGAAGGGAGGGACCGAACCGCAGTAGTGGAGTGAAAAATGAATTGAATCACGTGCTTCACTCTCATCCCTGTTGGAGCGCGTGGAGCCGTTTGAAATCACGCTGTGGCGCGAGGGATTTCGGACCAGGGATTAAAGCAGAGGATGAGGTGAGAATCTGCGAGTTTCGAGAAAATAAAGACTGGAATCAATGACTGGTTTTGACGGTCATGATAATCCTGGAGAACTTTTTGGAGAGATGGATCCGAGCAACAGGAGTGCAGCTTACGCTTATGAACTTTACACCGACATGGCAGCACGACTGGATCTGAACTCCACCACCGCCCACATGAGCAAGGTGCGTTAAACAGATTGAATAAATGTATTTACCAAAAAAAAAAAAAAAAAAAGGATTAATTGCATGCAATACAGAAAGTCAACAAAGTAAACAACTTATGCATTACAATTTAAGATAAAATGAGAAACACAGTCTTAACACATACAATAATCAATACATAGTTATTCTAATATACTGTATATGTATTTATTAATGAATTGAATCAGTATACATACGCTCCTAATCATAGCCCGACCTCTTAACACTCCCAACATTTCGTTTTCTTCCTCTTTTATTAGTGTCTCTTGTTGTTTTTTAAGTTTACAATATTTTGCAGAAGATGATGACAGATGCAGGCACATCTACCCTCAGTGCTGATTCTGTCACCTCCAGGCCAGAGGACGAGTGGCTTCTCGAGTCCTCTCTAATCTCAGAGTCTCTAGTCTCAGAAGCAGTGTGCGCCTGGGACACCATGGCCTCGTTTCTGCCCTCTTCTCTACCAAAATGTCCATGTCTCCTGTCACAGTGTTTCACTCCAGAGCTGCTCCAGTCTGGGACACAAGGCAGATCTCAGGATCCAGACAAAGTACACAGCAATCAACTTGTACGTTCGTTTTTTGTTGTTGTTGTTGTTGTTGTTTTTTTTTTACATTCATTCGTAGATGATTAATGTTCCTTTGTGCGGTTTAACGTCCTAAACGGTGGAAGCAGGGACGAGTCTTTCATTTGACTCATCTTATGGTAAAGAGGGCTGTGTGATTCACACCTTAGTCACATAGGATCTCATAGGGTGAGTCAGTGTAGTAATATTCGCGCGGGATTCAGAAAGAACACACTCAGACCAGATTGAAAATCTGGCCGTTGATGAGTAAGTGGAGTAATATTTGGGAAAATCTGTGTGTGCTGTACAGCTGTGCTCCCACAAGATGGCAGTATCATCATTCGCCTGATTCCTGCCATCCACGCTTATGTAAATGTGGGAGAAGGTTTGAAAGAATTGCATCATGAACTTTTATTTTCTTTTTCAAAATAGAGTTCCTCCTTACAATTAACTGTTATTTTTTGCCTCTGAATCACTTCTAGAGATCCGGTGAGGAGTGTGAGAGGAGGAGAGCGCGGAGGGAAAGGAACAGAATAGCAGCAGCTAGATGTCGGGATCGTCGACGCATGCTTACGGACACGTTACAAAACGTGAGTCTCATAGATGGCATTGTACTTGCTCGCTTTTAACTAATAGTAGTAATTTTGACCAATTAACCAATTGTTCCATGCCAGCTCAAGATTTAATATAGTATTAATTCCTCACATAATATACACTATGACACTATACTCTATATCTACTGCTAATCTCTTCTGTTTGGCCTTTAGGAGACTGAGGAGTTGGAGCGTGTGAAGGCTCAGTTGGAGGCAGAAATTGCTGGGCTGGAGAGGGAGAAAGAAAGGCTGGAGTTAGTTCTGGAGGCTCATAAGCCTGCCTGTAAGATGGACGGCTCGAATCCTGAATAATCATCTTTGCTGAACTGAGTTCAGAACTGAGTCTGCAGGTTCAGATCAGTCCTGACAGCTGATATTTTAGTTTAAGAAAGATGAAAGGCAATTATGTTAACATAATACACATAAATAACATAATATTTTGCATGTTGTTCACAAATAGTACAGAATAGTACATTTCAATTACTCTGATTTTAAAGAAACCCCCATTTTCAGTCTAAATGGTTTAGAAATTAAATAATAAAATTTTTAGCCACCCAAGCAAATATGAACTTGTATTAAAATTGTCTTACAATGCTCTATGGAAGAGCTATTTGTTAATCTTAATGTTCTTTTTGGTCCATAGGTAGTTTAATGTCTTATGCAAACCACAAATTGTCCATTTTCAAATTCATTTTAAAAGTTGTATCTCTTATCTTGCCTGGTGCTGGAAAAGACAATTACAGACACATAATCACAATGGACATACCTGCAACATAACATACTGTATATGTGGCCAGTAACTTCTGCCAGTAAAACACAATAAAGATATTTAGTCAATGCATTAGTTTGTGACTGAGTTACTTCATTAAATAATTTATTTAAAGTAATGAAGTTTTATATATATATGAATCATAAGCAGATGTCATATTTTCATTGCTATTTGAAAATTCCTGAAGGTTGTAATTTCTAAAAATAAAAAAACATGGTGCAAAACAGCTGCAGATTTCAAACGTTGACTTTCCCAAATACTTTCCACGCAATGTAATCATATAAAACACATTGCCTAACAAAGCCCTGCTGGTGATACTACTGCTTAATACAAAAAGGCACAATCACATCCTAACAAATTTTTTCATACAGTTATTAATAAAAATGCGTGCATATACTGTAAACGTTTCCAATATCTACTTGTCTGAACTAAATCTGACACTTGGCAGTTTGATTATTTTAAAATATGCACTTTGTGCTTCAGGGCAAAATTTAATAATCAAATGTCATCAAGATTTGGTTAAGAATAATGATGTCTTTCCTTCATCTTCCTTAGTCATGTCAACATGTGGAAAAAAAAAAACTAAATGGCATTAGGATCATGTACCAGCATATTAATACGTTAATATGTTGTGGCCATGCATTAGGTCCCTATTACAAGTGAATTCAAACGCATCATCAAAACTACACAGGAAAACTTTACTTCTAAATGTTGAACCATTATTATTATTATTATTATTATTATTATTATTATTATTATTATTTGGTTACCTGTGTGTCAGCAGTAGGTGGCAGCAATGTCTTCTCCAGTCTTTAAACCGAATCTCTGGGATAAATGGGTAACGTAAAGGCAAGCAAACATGTCTTGTTGCTATAATCAAGAGAGTGCCTCATATGTACTGCGCATGTGCCAGCCTTCGTGTCAACAAGGCAGAAGGCATGGAGCTGATAGTGACATGATAAACCAAAGACAGCCAGGTGAGTTATCCTGTGCTAGAAAGCAGACATTTTTCACCATTTACCACATTCACCATTTTAAATCTGTTTTCAGTGTTATTAAATGTAATATTAATTGTTGAATTTTTATAGAACAGTTATTAGCCTGTTTGGCTTGACCCTTGAAATACAGGGGTTTAATCCAAACATCATTAACTTAGTAAGAAGTTTGTTTTGTTTGTGTCCAGAACAGGAAGCTCTATAACTCCAAGAAATATACAAACTATTATTGCACACTTTTAAAATATGTTAATAAAAAAATTGGCGTTCTCAAATTGCGTGTGTGAATGAGTGTGTGTATGTGTGTGCCCTGCGATGGATTAGCACCCTGTCCAGTGTTTACCCTGCCTCACGCCCTAAGTCTCCTGGGTTAGGCTACCCCATGACACTGTATACAGGATTAAGTGGTATAGACGACGACAATGAAAAAAATCTGTACTAATTGGGCCTATGCAGTTTATTTTATAGTTTAATGGGCCCCTGGCCTACAGTATATAAATATTCACTAATCTTGCCATAATGCACTTAAAGTCTAAGTCTATTAATAGTTATTATCTACAAGATTCCTTGTAATTAGGCTATTTATACTGTAGCATTCCATCTAATTTTTCGACATGTCAACACATAATTATTTTCACATTCACACATTTTTAAATTAGTACTTATCTTCTTCGTGATTTGTTTAACCTTATACATGGTTTGAAATTCAAAATTTTCACATGATGTCTATTGAATTAGACATATTTGTGGGCAACACCACCATTAACGATGAGGAAATGTACCAGCTACAGTTGAATGGATATTGAGGTCTGGATATTTATTGAGTCACAGCTAACTGATTGCATGGTGTCAATCGGGGAAACACAATCCAGCACAAGCTTGGCATACTATCAGGATAAAATAAATTGGAAAAATATATTTATTTCACACAAATAAGACAATTAGTGTGGTAGGATGTGGTTTAGGAAACATTTCATCCTGAGTAACAAATTGGCCAAGGTATTGATATTCAAGTATCCAAATGGCATCAAAAGGCTTTCAATATGTAATACAGTTTAATGCCTTTTAAATTATAAACCCAGTATCTATCATTGAATGGCACGTTGGCTTAATCCTTGCCTAGTCCTTTTTTTCCTTGCCACTGTCGCCCTCGGCTTGCTCATCATTTTTCATATTTCATTCAAATTTCCATAATTTTCTTTTGATTGTGTAAAGCTGCTTTTCGACACTGACAATTGTTAAAAGCGCTATACAAATAAAAAGGAATTTAATTGGTTTGAACTAGTGATTATCACTGTCAGGATCCAGGTTCGATTCCAGGCCAGATTCGCTTCCCGGCTCTGTTTGCATGGAGTTTGCATGTTCGCCCCATGCTCGGTGGGTTTCTTCCCGGTAGTCCGGTTCTCTCCCACAGTAAATAAACATCTCCATCATACAGGTCACTGTGAATTAGCAATTAGTATAGAAATAATGAAATAGAATGAGAACATTATTCTAAACCTGTGATTTTTCTTGTAGCTGTCATTATTTTCTGAGTTGCTCTTCTGGAAATTTAATCAACAACTTCTAACTGAGTCCAACAACAATGTGGCATAATAAAAGATGATTATATTTTGCTTTGTGTGTGAGTCTGAAACACAATACGTACCTGTAAAATGTGCAGCTTTCTTATAATATAGTTTCTTATCCTAATTCCAAGCTGTTAGAATATCAGAAGATATATTGCACTTGTCAGGACTCACATTTGCTCATCTAACCTGCAGTGAGTGATGCAGTAAGGATGCGGCTAGAGAGTGGTTCTTTCCATGAGAGCAATTTCAGTGGAGATGTCCTCTACAGTGAGACCATGGACCAGTACAGAACTATCCAAATGTACAAGCATCTTTTGCACAGCCCCTTAAAATTACCCAATTAGCTCATTTTTAAAATCCCACAACAGCAGGTTATGCTCATAAAAATGTATTGTTTGAGGTATTTACAGTATCTAGTGAAGCTTTTTATTTTATTAAAATTGTAGGTAACACAAATATATCATATAGTTATATATTTATAAGCTTTATGTCAGGAGGAATGCATTGAATTATTTTTGGTTTGTTTGTATTTTTATGGGTAGTGAGTTTGACCATATGTTTGCCAGCTCAACATACTAACGTTGTTGAACCTCAACTTTACCAACAGACGCAACCTCAGATCATAACGCTGCTCCCACAGGCGTATATGGTAGGCACTAGGCATGATTTGTGCATCACTTCATCCACCTCCCTTCTTATCCCGATGTACCCATCACTCTAGAATAGGTACATCTGGATTAATCAGACCACATAACCACATTTTTCCACTGCTCCACAGTTTCAGTAGTTGAAAAAATCTTCTTAGTGGGTTCTTTTCCTGATGCAGGACAATAATTTGACACCTTTGAAACAGTGTTATATCTTAGATATGTCTTCTGACATGGTTGTGTAATAAATGAGAAGCTACTCACTGGATCAGTTAGGGATAAATAGGTTTAAATAGTTTCCAAAATTCCTCTACCTCAGTCCTTCATGCAACTTGCCATATTCAAAGGATCTGCTGAAATGTCCCTTTGCAAGACATTTGTGAGGAGTTGTGTCTCAATGGGTCAGAGCTGTTTTGGGGGCACAAGGAAACCTATCCAATATTCGGCATAATGTTTTAATGTTGTGGCTGATAAGTGTATGTTGTTTATCCATGTATGGGTAACATATTCGAGTTCGAGATGCAGTGTGTAACCACCATGCCGTCAATGATAATTGGTCTGTGCCAGCACACTCCATTGGATTTATTATGTACTTATTATTCTTCAGAGAAACTGAGATTATAGAAATCACCTAGAGATAATGACCTTATATAGGTGTTTAAATCTTTGAATCAAAATGAGTGATCATGCAAAACATATATTTTTTTATTTAATAATTGTGCTCAAATGCAGCTATTCATAATCACATAAACCTTCCTCTATCATATTTATCATATTCACATCTGAAATTATACAGTTTTATTAAATGTTCATTTACTCTGTAACCCATTACTGCATCAGTGAGTTTTAGTGTCTTTTCTTGGCAAAAAGTCTCAGGTTTGGTAGATTCTTTTGTTGCCTTGCATGTACTGCAAATCTGCGTTTGCTCCAAGGTGTCTCAATGATGCTGAATTTTCTGACTGAACCTTCAATTTCATCACCTGCAGCTACTAAAAGGATGACTTGGCTGTGTTCATTGGATGATGGTTCATTGGATCATATTGGAAATTATTTGATTCCTACATGCAGCCATCAATTTGTCAACTTTCCCACACTTTAAACCCGAATAAGTTGGCAAAACTCAAAAAATTTGAGGTAATCAGTTACGTAAATTTTTTAAAGTAATGATATTTACAATTTTAAGTAAACAGAACTATCAGTTTTTGCATTTGTTGTACTCTTTCCAATTAACTTGCGTTCTTTACTTGCATTATTGAATAGTCTAACTCATACTCATAAAATGAATGGACAAAACACAAAGTTGTTGTTTTTTTCTAATACTTATTGGATTTGATGGAAGACAAGAACATAGATCTGAAGAAAGAATTTTTGAATGATCTAAAAGTGCTAAAGGTTCTAAGCAATTATCTTTTTTTTATTATTTATTATTTGTTGCAAATCAAATAAATTGTTGTTGGTCTTTCGGCTGCTCCCGGCAAAGGGTCTCCATAGCAGACAATCCGGTCCGCACACAAGCTTGGCACAGGGTTTTACACCAGATGCCCTTCCTGATGCAACCCTCCCACTGAAATCTGTTGAAAATTATATTGATTTTCCTATATTTTAGGGTCCAGTGCACACAATTCAGGCATAGTTTAAACGCACAAGGTTTCTCTACTTACCAAGAAAAACACTTACTGCGCAGGTTCATATGTTCAAATTCTAAAGCTTTACAAGGATTGCAGTATTATTGAGTGAGTATTACAATGCCAAATATTCAAGGATATGTTAAACTATAAAGAGTGTGAGTTGTGTAATTTCAGCTAATATTATGCTTAATATACAGTAAAATCTTAATGTTATATAATATAAGTATGATTTGTGAAATCACCATTTCTACTTTTTTTTTTTAAGAAAAAAATTTAACATATAATTTCTGAAAGAGGTAAGGAAACTTATGAGCAGAACTGTGCGTTAGCTAAGTTAACTGTAAGTGAAATAAAAGACATTAGCTTCTTTAGCAGTATTCAAAGTGGAAGAGCTGAAAGGCCCCCTGGTGGAGAACCACAGCATTACTTCCTCCTGTCTAATTCTCTGGCCAGGTGAGAACTCATACAGGAAGCCTCAGGAAAATGGTCTTAGAGTGGAATCAGCTAAATATAGCTCCAGAATGATCTGATGATTCACAGTATTTCACTTTTCATTCATTTCCTCACTTCCTTGCCCCTCCATTCATTTTTTATACCATTCAATCTCATTTCCCATTCTCTTCACTAACTCTTTGCTCTATTGCAGGCATTACGCTGCTGTCGTGTTCTTCGCCGATTTGAGAATGGCGAGAAAAAGCTGCAGTATCTGTCCTTTCAGCTGGCCAGCTCACCAGCTATTGGACTGTGGAAACCGTTGGGCTGAGCTCAGAGTAATGCAACACTAAATTATTATCTTTTTTGTTGTTGTTGTTGTTGTTGTTGTTGTTGTTGTTGTTGTTGTTATTGTTTCTTTAATTTTAACTTTTACTGTTACAGCTAGAGCCAAATGTATTTCATCACCAGCCACTGTGTATTTCAAATTAGGACAATTTAAAAAAAAAAAGTTTTGTATGAACAGGTTCTCGGCAGGGAATAGAAAATTTATGAAAATTAACACTTTTTTTTTTTTTGGAATAAGTATTGGCTCTGTTCTGTTTGACAAAAGACAGTTATTCTTTAAACATGTTCTTATTTTCTTCGCTATATGCAGTCTTACATTTCATGTCTTTCCCCATCATGGTACTATTCATGAAAATTTTATGGATTTATTGTCTATGAGTTAAAGTCAAGGACCATAAAACTAACATTAATAAAAAATGACGTTGTTAAAACATTGTGAATTATGAATCAAACCTGGGGTTTAGTACGCTAGCAAGCTAATAGAAACAAAAAATCCTGTTCGTCCTGTTGTTTACATCACTCCTAAAAATAGATGCTATGCTGTCCCTGCCAATGGAAAACCAAGCACTGCTTATCATTAAGCCAACACTTGGCTGGTTTCAGTCTGGAAAATGGTAGTAATGGACAACTGGATGCCATGATAGAACAAAATGAATGGACAAAAAAACACAAAGTTGTTTTTTTTTTTTTCTAATACTTAGAACGTAGATCTAAAGAAAGAATTTTTACATGATCTAAAAGTGCTAAAGGTTCTAGTTAATGATAAAGACATGCTGGGTCAACACAAAAGGTACAGGAGAAGCTGAGTGAAATATCAAACTTTTAAGAACTTGTAAGATTTTTTCCCCCTCAAATGTTCTGTTTTTGTTGCAGTCTGGTTATTACCCTTATTAAAAACATTATCATATACAATAATGCATAATGTGCAGGGCATCCAGTATCATTGGTCACATAAGAGGCTGGCAGGATTAAAGAAGAAAAAAAAACTGGGAACACAAGACACTTTTAAAATACTTAACAGAAAAACCAAACGCAAAAACAAAGAATCACACATTAATTAAGATGAATGAGCCTCTGCACTGAAACAATGAAACACAAGAGTTTAAATAAGCAAACCAATCATTAATCAACTGAAAACAGGTTACAGCAATTATTACAAACTAATAAAGTAATACCAAAACAGGAGGCAAGACATGAAGCAAGAAAAAAATGCATATGGTTATATTCAACACGCCTAAAACACAGAAGCAGCACATTCTGAAGGTGAATTCATGACAGAACAGCCAGCTTCCAAAGTATTAAAATAATGGGCAGAATATCCCTAATGTTCCTGAGGCATAATCATTCATGAAGATCATGGAGTAATGATGCCATCTGCAAAGCCAGCAAGAGTCACAAAATGAAGCAATGACTTCATAGATGAGTCAAGAAGTGGAGTGACAATGTTCTCACCAAAGTCAGGAGGTAAACTGGACAGGACATGAGTGGCCTCATTGTCGGCCTCAGGCATGCTTGAAAAGACACCTTGTCTGCATTTGGCTTGCCTAAGCATGTTCCCTTGTCTGCTTATCCCTTCCCCTCACTTTGGTAGGCCGCCTCATCAGGCTTATGATTGGCTTGAGAGGCTACCTTGTCGGCCTTGTGCTTGGGTTTGGCTGGAGAGGCTGCCCTACTGGCTTTGTGCTTGGGCTTGACAGAAGCCTTCATTTAGCCAACTAGGATTGCACTCTATGGCCCCCTCTCCCAAAGTAATTCCAGGGGAGGCTTATGTGCTCACTGAGCACTTCCTTCTGAGGAGGATAGAAAACTCTTTGACTATTGTTAAGCTCCCAGGTCTCTTTATAAACACACACATTCAGCCCATGCACATGCTTCCCTTTCAAGCTGTGATATACTACATGGGTAAAAGAATATGGACACCTGACTATCACACCCATATGTGGGTCTTTCCAAAATTGTCTCCACAAAATTAGAACCACACTGTTGTGCAAAATGTCTTTGTATGCCGGAGCAATATGATTTACCTTCACTGGAACTAAAAGACGTAGCTCAAACCTGCTCCAGCATGACATCACTCCTGTGCACAAAGCAAGGTCTATAAAGACACGGTTTACAGATGTTTGCGTGGAAGAATTTGAATGACCTGTGCAAATTCCCCAACCTAAACCCCACTGAATACTTTTGGGATGAATTGGAACACTGACTGCATGCCAGGCCTTCTCACTATTGCTCTTGTGGCTGAATGGGCACAAATCCTCATAGCCAAAGTCTAAACTCTAGTGAATAGTTTTTCTTGATGAGTTGAGGCTTTTATAACAGGAAACTTGGGACCAACTCCATATTATTACCTGTGGTTTTGATTAGAATTCCAAATAGTTTTTGTCATATTCTGTAGCAGAATCTGTACAGTATCTCATGGGATCTGCCAAGGTTTAAAAAAATATTAACACTGTACAATGAAATATTTTGGGAAGAATTTAGTGGCATTATAGGGAGCTGAAGTATCCGTTTCCAATTTTGCCAAAACTATTGGTGAAAACGCAAGCATCGAGAGGGAGAGAAAGTGTGCGTGCTTATTTGCTAAATTGCTCAAAGGTGAAGTCTACTACAGTATAATGTGCATGTGTGAGAAGAGCTATATCAGGGTAAACCAGAAACTATCATCACAGTCCATTGCATGTGTCAAATAACAGGCAGGCAGGATGAAGTAAAGACATCCATAAATGTAAACATGGGCGTGGGTAAAAACAGGAAACGTGAACACTGAACAAGAAATACGTAACAGGGAAACAGGCATAGAAAAACACTTAATAGGAATCAGATATCAAAACAGGGAAACAGAGATGCTTAAATAGAGAAACAAAGGAGGACTGTAAGGTTGTAGTCACAAGTATCTGTTAAGACATGATACATCTTTATGTAAAACATTGTCCTTATTTTGATTTACATTTGTTCGACACTATTATTCAAAATGATTTACAAATGGTCCAATTAAATATTTACAACCTTCTGATCAGTAGCCTAAAGCCCTAAAGGAAACATCCTGTATATATACACTATGTTGAAATATAAACTCTGCCAATACTGTATACTATATTTTTTCTATTTGGTTTTATAAATTGTTATTTGTGCTTATTTCCAGTTTAATGTCATTTTTAATGAGAAATAGTGAAGACAGCAGAAGCTGGACCCTGTATGCATATGTAATAGAGAAGGGGGAAAAATTTATTCAGGAATGTATCGAGATTCTTTGGTGAGGTGATTCATCTATCAAAATAGTTATTTTTGAAATTATTGTCATTATTATTATTACATTTGTAATAGAGATGCACTGGACAATCAGCCAGCAACCTGAATGGACTGTTTTTTTCTGAATAGACTTGACCGACAATGACCGATCAGCCTTGGATATAATCAGTGCTGTGCCAAGTGCATGAGCTTCCTAAGTGGTGCAACAGAAACACATTTTTATTGCATAACAAAGCCTCCAATCAGCCTTTTTCTCCAAACTCGGCGAGCGGATTAGTCTTTCATTACATACACTTACAACAGACTCAAAACAACACAAAGAGGAATTAGGCGTGGAAATCGTGTGCCCATGTTAGAAGCTGTGTGTCTCTGCCTGTATGGGATCAAAACGCATTCTTTGCCAAGTGGAGTTTTGAGATGTTGGAGGCTATTTTTTTTTTTTTTATAACAGGTGGTACATTCTAAACTATTTATTGGCATCCTGTTTGGTAGGAGATAATTATTTTCTAAGTTTGTTTAGTAATAATTAAATAAATTATGGTGGATACATGCTGCTCAGTAAAAATTTAGCTTTTGGGATTAATTAAATTTTAAGATAAATGTTAAACTCATATATTTTTAGTTATTTTGTATGTTTTAAATGCTGTCCTTATTATTAAGTGAGAAAAATATTGTTAGAGAAAATCGGCAACCCTTACAGTAATTACTCATTTCTGTTCAATTGTGAAGCTGTTGAATATAGCTTAGGTATAAAAAAAAACTTTATAATTATGATAATGTTTTTTTAACTCCTCGAAGTATTCAAAAACAAACAAACAAACAAACAAAAACATAATATTTCTTAATGTGAGACCTAGACACACTTAAAGACTTTTTTTTTTGTATCACTTCATTTCTGCCTAAAAAGTGAAACAGTGCTTTAGTCCTTAAGTGTGTCTAGGTCTCACTATAACATGTGGTTATGGGATTAAATTGAGGCAAACACTTTAGTACTCACACGAGTCACTACCTTCTCCACAAGCTCGGTGAAAAAATCTATATGCATATGTTTTGCATTTGTGAGTTTGGATGAGATCTAAGTGGCCTATACTTAAAAACTCAGGATACCAAACTTATTTGTTATATTCAAAGTCTAAGCAAGGTTTCAATATCTGTAGTAAATAACTTGTCTGTTTAAAATCATTGTGCAGGAAATTAAAAATCCATGTCATTATGTATTACTAATCCTCTGATTCATACTCATCCTTAATTTAGCATCTGATTTCCCACTTACAGTACATCCAAAACTAGGCTACACTTCTGTCATCTCTCCACGGTTCACTTGCAAAACACAATTAATTAGCAAGAATATTAATTAGGCTATTTCGTCTGAGTTTATAAGCGTGAGAGGGGGAAAAAAAACTCTTGTATATTGCTCATACTCTCACGTTACTGATGACTTTGATAGCAGACTGAATGTGACTAGGTGTTGTCTTAGCACAGATCTCACCCTCAGTGTAAGAGACTGACATTCCAGATAAATGAATGAACAAATAGAACATGTGTATGTGGTTCATTCAATTTGTCACAGTCATCAGTTTCATTAGTCAATGATGATCGAAGTGCTAATATTTATTTGGGGTTGATATAATAATAATGTAGCATGAATCAATCTTGATATTTTAGTTTTATTACGAATCATTTTTAACCAAGTTTAGGATACAGACTTCTGATCAACATTGCATCCAAACTTAAGGTAATGACGTCACCCGTACCAACTTGTAACTTTATCAATGCAATGATACTAAATTTATTCCCATAAGCACAAATATCATAAATTTAATTTCATAACCACATGATATAGTACTGTACTGTGCCTTAACTTTTGCTTTAGGGACACAAGAGACATCTAAAAAAAAAAAAGTGAATAAAAATTTATAAATGCAATTTAACTGGAAAATCGAAAATCCATGTGGAAAGGACATAGGATATGAAAGACACTCAGTTGCTCCTAGCGCTGGTTACAAAAGATGTCTATTATTAAATAGCAGTCACAATGATTTCTGCCTTACCGTCTTTATATTGCAGATTTTTTAATAGGAATAATTAACCAAACCCATTAGCGCTCCATTCATACCACATTCACACCTTTCATACTCTTTTCATACCTACTTTATAAATAAACCTTCATTAGTCAAGTTGTTTCTTATAAATCCAGACATTTCTGTAGATTGATGTTAAATATCAGTTCAATCAACACTTTACCATTTGTGCTTCTAGCAAGGTATCCTGTGGTCCACCAACATACTGGTTTCTTGTTAGTAATGTTCACACTTCTGCATACATTTCCATTAAATGAAATATAATATTGCATCACATTAATATTGTGTGAGAATAGTATGTACCTTGCCACCTACTCCAACCACTCTTTAAACTTGGCTGGATATAATTTTGGTTATTTGGATAGAAGGCAGGGTACATCCTGGACAGGATGCCAATCCATTACAGAGCAAAAGCGCGCACACACACACACACACACACACACACACACACACACACACACACACACACACACACACACACACACACACACACACACACACACACACACACAATCAGTAGTTTGGAAACATCAATTCTTCATGTCCTTGGAATGTGAGAGGAAAACAGAGTATGCAAAGAAAACCAACCAAGCATAGGGAGTACATGCAAACTCCACGAACACAAACCCGAGGAAGAAGTTGAACCTTCGACCTACAAGGCCATAGTACTACCCACTATGACCCCAATTCCATCTTTATACAAATACATAAAAAAAAAAACTAATTCAATATAGACAATTTCTGTAAAATTTGCGAAGAAGACAGAGAAAGCACGCAGATACTGATTCCTCTCTCTTTGTTTTAAGTAAACCTGTCACTTTTCTTAGTAATCAGGGATTCATATTCAACACCTCTGCCTCCTTTAATTCACTTTCTTGTTCTACAGCAGTTGAAATTTTTCCTGGTTGAAGTTGAAGTTTTTAGCTGTCGTTGTCTGGACTGCCTTGATTAGAGATCACTGTCGTAAACACTACTTTCTCCACTCTGCTCATTGAACCCTGCCGATCAGATAAATGCTCTATTGGAGACAGGCTTTTCCTCACTTAATACACCAGCACTGCCCACACCCTGGATGCATTCCTTAGTTTGTGCATGAGTCTGTATGTACCTGGTTGGAGTGAGAATTTCTTAAAAAGCATACTTATGTCTTCTAACAGGTATTAAAGTGATACGGGAAAGATACATGAGCATCATCAAAAACTGCATCCTGCAAATGTACCATGACTAAAATGGTGCCCTGGTCCATCAGAAAATTTGTGTCCTTCTCACATTCTCAAATTAGTTATTTTTTAGGACCACATGTAAAAATTTTTGTAAAATATTTTTTACACTTTATGGCCATCCATCCATCCATCCATCCATCCATCCATCCATCCATCCATCCATCCACAAAACTCTGTAAGTCCAACTAGGGTTCATGGAGGCCAATGGTGATTACCATTGTATTTATTCCCATTTTACAATCATGGTAGGACCTCCGGTTAACATTCACACATTTTCACACACTATGGGCAATTTGGGAACACCAGTTAGCCTAACCTGCATGTCTTTGGACTGTGGGAGGAAACTGGAGTACCCAGAGGAAACCCACCAAACACGGGGAGAACATGCAAACTCCAAACACACAGACACCGAGGTGGGAATCAGACCCTGGAGGCGCAGGGCGAGCGCTAACCACTAAGCCACTATTTTGAGTAAAATATATATTTTTACACAAGCGTGGCACAAGAAATATATTTTCTTCTCTCCTACAATCCATTGTGTGCCTACTGGCAGATACAGCCTAAATGTCCTCTGAAAAGGAAGAAAGGAAATTGTAAAGTTTTCTCTGAGTAAAATTGAAAAAAGAAAAAAAAAAAACACTTTGTGAATCAGTTTGTGAGTATTTGCCTAAAGGGGTGACTCAACAGCAGGGGGCTTCATTTACCCCGGCAGCTCAGGAGACAGCGGATGGGGGTTTGGGTTTGTGAGACTTTTACTGCCTTGTAAAAATTTGTGAACCACGATTGCAGTCACCCCAATAACCCTCACAAATAACCATAAAAACCTGCTTGAACCAGAACAGTTGTGTTACTTCTGTATGACAAATCTCACTTATGCTGAGTTGTGCTCAGAGCATATATTAATAGTACTATAATTATAATATCACTAGTATTATAATGTTAGTAGTGTCTCAGAACTTTAGGCACTGAGCCATTTGTACCTTTTTGTACTGCGCAAAATACAACAAGGATGAAAACTGTGATTTCACCACTGGCCTTCTAGTTTTGTTGTTACAGTTTTTGGTATCTGTTCAATATCAGCACCATGGCACTCCAGAGTTGGGGCTTGCAGCATACCATAACATGTTTAGTTAAACTTATCATGCCAAAAACAAACATTTCCAGCAGTAATCTAGATATTGGCAGTGAGGAAAAAGAAAAGCTAACAGGAACTATTCAAGTGTGCTATATTAGTAGACAGAAAAACCCTCCAAAAGTATTGGAACAGCAAGACTACCTTTGTGCATAACTAAAGTTTTTTTGTGTCTGTGAAAAATTAAAAAGATTGAAAATCCATCGGAGATATTGGACATAGTGAGTACAATAATCTGTAAAGCCCTGAAAAATAAAGAAATCACCAATGCACTAATATCCTGATGCCTGAACAGGACAGCCAAGTAAACCATCAGCAGTCAACGACAGAGCAATTTGAAGAAACAGCCAAAAATACAATCCACTATTTGAGAAAGAACAGAAGAACTATCACATCCATAACCATAAAAAATCAGAAGACTAGTTTAGAATTCTTAAAGATATAGAGATGAGACATAAAAATAAACATTCTGGAATCAAGATTAGCTCTAACAAAGGGATGGAAAAGCCAGAGTGTGAAGAATGAAAGGACCATCTCATGGTCCAAAACATACAATACTGTTCACAGGTCAAGCACCATAGAAGTAGTGTCATGGATTAGGCTTGAATAACTGCTTCTGGAACAAACTCACTAAATCTTATTAATAATGTAACTCAAGATGGTAGCAGCAGAATGATTTCAATGAAACCTACAGGAACATTGTCTGTCAGTGAATGTGTCTAATCTGATTGAGAGGAATTTCATCATGCAGCAAGTCAATGAACCAAAGCACAGTGTGAACACATCAAAGGACTTCATCAGCTGTAAAAAGGCACATTTTAGATTGTAATCAATCACAAGACCTTAACTACTGTAACTTGAGCATGTTTTTACCTCCTAGACGTATTAGAGAAACCCCCGAAACAAACCACAACTGTAAGGAGCTGGAGTACAAGCCTGGAAAAACATCACAAGAAATAGGCATGTAACAGTTTGGTGATGTCAGTGGCCTGATGTAGTTATTGCAAGCAAAAGATATGCAACCAAATAGTATGTAATTTACTTTAATTGACTTTAAGACTATCTGGTGCTACACTTGGGTTCACCAAAAACATTAGATTGTCCGCCAGCAAAGGTATCATGTTCTGCATTATTTAACACATCTAGATGAAAGTATCAGGAAATTCTTATCTGTTGTCTCAAATTCAACTTTTGATCTCGAACCCAAATGTCATCAGGGTACAGTATATCAAAAACAAAATTGTCCTAGCTGTTCCAGTGCTTTTGGATGGGACTGTGTGTTTGTGTAGCTTTAGTCTTTCTCTCATCTCTGCTGTCTTCATGCTCCAGTAACTTTTCATAGAGATTAAAATATGGAGAAGTAAGTAATACGGGCCATTTCCATTTTATTTTTGCAAGTTTGTGCAGGCTGAATTAAATGAGGCAGTATGCTGTATTTGGCCTACAGGGCATTGAGTTTCATACCTGCATGCTAGTGCATTGTTTATATTACTAAAACGGAAATTTCGTTTTAATGGTTATTTGGATTTTATTGTATTAATAACAATCTTAATTTGCCATTTCCAAAGGAGCAACGTTCATGCAAACAATTCCTCCATATGAAGCAGTGGTGTTCCTGCCCCTCGTCATAATGGCGTATTCGCTGTTTATATTGTTACGTGCTGTGACTGTGTCTGTTCCGGATATTAGATTGGTGAAAACAAAACTTGAACCAGAAATCAGAAAGTGTCATCGGTTCCAGTTTTGTGCAGATCCCTTGTTTTTGAATGTTTTTGAATCACTATGGCTTATACACACGGCACTGAAATAATGATGCAGTTGGTGGAAAATGATCCAGAACCCCAAGGCTCCCGTTTCTCTTTTGCTTGAATGTGCAGAAGGAAAAACACATTAAAGGTTCATAAACCTTAGGATAATTAAGGAATAGAAAATGGTTCTGGCAGTCAGAGGCCTGTTTTCTGGACTATGTGTCTGTGGTGACCCTCATTAATTTGTGCCCACACTGCTTAGGCCCCCTTCCAGCCAGGAAATCCCCAGCTGAGAAACATAGGGGTGAGGAAACAGTTACTGCAGCTTCATACTACATATATAATAACATTATGTAAAACAATGTTTTCAGTAGCCCAGATTTTTATAGTGTGTGCCAGAAGAACTGATTGACAGAACCCAGGTGCATTGTTTTACCCAAACTGGCAGGAGACAAGCGACAACACATGTTGCTTGTGTTTCTTACTGCTTGAGAGATGAATTTGGAATTTGGGCCCGAGACCAGGAATTTGAATCCTAGGGGGTTAGAAGGAGACAGGGCGGGAGAAGGGTGGCAAAGGGGGAGCGAGTGGGCTGTCTTAGTTGATTTTATCTCACACACTGGGAGTGGGTCCACCAGCTTACCTCACTCTGAACTACCCAAACCTTACTGGAAGCACCCTATTTGTTGCAGGGAAACTCTGAGGGAGAAAAAAAAGAGCAGATCACAAAGTCACAGGAACAGAAGAAGGAGCAGAACCTCACATGTGAATAGACGTGCATAGGGTAAGTAGTTTATTATTAATTGTCGATTTGTGTTCTGCAAATTTTGTTACTAAACTGAACCTATTTATTCTCTGGAATAGAGACAATATGCAGATTTTTTTTGTCTAAAAAAAAAAATTGCATCACCCATGGTTACTCTGAGTAGTTATTATCTAAGTTCTTTTAGTAGCCATTGTGGACTCACATAGACATTGTGATTACATGATAGCTCAAATTGATTACAGGATCAATATGAATGCATCAAAGAATAATCCTATTATAGAGTCTGATTAGATAATAAGATAAAGATGAAAGCAAGCTATTCTATTAAAAAAGTTGATAAGCTGCACTATTGTTTATGATTTGGTGATACAAAGAGCATTCAAGGGAAGCAAAGGCTATCATGTCTGGTCCACTAACACAGAAGATCTATTTTAGGACAAATTGCTTTAAAACATTAACGCTGATTATGATAGAAAAGTGTCGGAATATACAGTTCATCACAGCATGCTGTGTATGGGGCTGCATAGCTGTGCAATCTCCAAGCACACAGAGTGCCCATGTTGACCCATATCCATCACTGATGTGTCTATAGTAGTTACGTGTGCATTAGAACTGGACCATGGAGCAATGGAAGAAAATAGCTTGTTTTGAAGAATAGCATTTCTTTACATCTTGCGTTATGCATGTCACCTGAGAAAGGAATGGCACCAGGGTGCACCATGGGGCGGCAAGCAGGCACAGGCAGTGTGATGCTTTGGGCAACATTCTGCTGCAAAAACCAAAGTCCTGGCATTTATGTTGATGTTACTTTGGCTCATACCACCTATCCTTAACACTGCTGCAGACTAAATACACTCCTTAATGACCAAAGTATTCCCTAATATCAGTGGTCTCTTTCGGCAGGATACAGTGCCATGTTACATTGCAAAAATGAATGGGGACAAAGTGTTTAAGGTAAATCCACAGATCTCCGCTTTAAATATTTTGGCTGATCAGTGAATAAGTTGGTGGGTATCTGTTCATGACACCCATACAGGCTTTTACAGCATATTATTTAAAAGGCATGGCATTAATATGGGGTTGATGCCATATTGTTTCCCTTCTATGAGTGCCTCTACTTTTCTTCTCCTCTACTTTTTTCTTGGGGAATTTGTACCCATTCAGCCTCAAGGCCATTAGTGAGGCTTGGCAGTGGTGTCAGGCAAACAGGCCTGGTGTATTCATTGAAGTTGAGGTCAGGGCTTCCAAGCCAACACTGGCAAACCATGTTTTTATGGCCCTTGTTTTGGCATTATCATGCTGGAACAGGTTTGGTCTAGATCCTTTGCATCCATTGAAGGAGATTTATAATGCTAAATAATACAAAAACTAGATAATAATTTGTAACAAACGTTTGAGGAAAGCTAAAATATGGGGTCATGGTCATGCATCAACATATTTTTAGCCATATAATGTATGCACAACCATGATCCTGACAGTCTAATGTTTTAAATTACAGTACGTTTATAATTTTGTACTTTTCTTACTGTGAGTAATCAAGTATGGCTCCAGAATGGACCTGAACATCAACTTATATGACTTTGATTTCTCACAAATACATCACAGCACTAAATGAATGGAAATGCTGGTTATATTGTTTCGTTAAATACAGTATATTGTCAAGCCTTTAAAGTTCTGGCAGAACATTGATTTCAAAGTTATTGCAATCCCCAAAATTAATAGTGTTAAAAGCCGGACCTGGAAACTCTGAGGCTCTTACCCAACAAGTAACAGGTTCGAGGCTACATTAAAACACTGATTCACTGTTCTGCAACTATTTCTGTATGTTCAAATCATGATGTTTTATCCCCTGAAACATGCAACAAGGCTTTAGGCTAAAATACTGTATCTGGTACTTGGTTGAATTCACATTGCCGTCATTCTTTACAAGCCTCTTGGGAGACCAGGCACAAAAAAACACCCCCATTTTACGATATTTTGCACAGGGGAATCTTTTTTGGATGCAGCTTCCTGCATGATTTTAACCATCGCATACAAAGTCTCATGAAAGGTGCCAATAATTCTCAAGCAAACTGAAGATCTTGTGTATGAGAACATAGTGGATATAAACTGAAAGTTAAACAAGTCACAAAACCAAGGAGTTTTCCAAACATCAATGCTGTCTTTATCCAAAACCGTGCTCTTACCATTTAAGCCCAGCATACTGAATACTATTGTGTAACCCTGTGATTTTGGGAAAGCAGCCTCAGTGTGATTATTTCCTTGCAGTGCCGGCCAGCACTCATGTTCCAGCACAAACATCAGCTGGTAGACTGCGCCCATCACGTATTCAGGATATAATTATTTAATATTCTGTGTAATAATACAATGTTTATAAAAACAGAAATGCCGTTTTTACTTCTCATGCAATTTTTGCATGCACTGGCTGATTTGATATAGGGTCATACCACAGTGATTTGATATGAATAAAAGTATTTGTTCAGATTCCTGTCATGTCTAACCTTTGCCAAGCTTGCAATATGCACAGACTTATACAGAGCATTTTTATTTCACCTCCAGTCTAAACGATTTACATCATCTGCAGGTGTGTTAGATTCGTAATGACTTTTAGTGTTTCTTGGATCAAATCTCTCTCTCTCTCTCTCTCTCTCTCTGTTGCTGAACAGATCCACCTGCACTCTCTGGAAAGTAATTTGACTGATTGGTATCCATGTAAAAATAGTCTACACATCTATATCTACATTCAACTGTGTACGAGTGTGCGTAAATATGAAGTGTGTGTGCTGTGTGCTGCTGTGTGTCACTCTGGTCTTACTGCCTGTGACGAACAGTCAGGCACCTGTGGAGACCAACTCATACACGGTAAGAACAAAAAAGTATCTTCTATATCTTTTAGTTTTAAGAATATGGTCTACTGTCACATCTTTCTTTTAATCTATTATTGATTTCATTTATTCATAATAAACTATGTTCAGGGCTTAAACTGGAATTGTGAATGGTAAAAAAAAAGTACATGGTTTTTACATGGAGTTGATATCAGTTTGCTGACCAGACCTTTCAACGTTATTAAGTGCATTATTTTCTGACTGTCAGCTCGGTATTTAAGCTGAATGAAAATTTCTTTTCTGGCCAAGATACATTGGCCTGGATGAGAATTCACCCCATTGAACTTTTCACATTTTGTAGTGTTACAACCTGAAACCATAAATGGTCTTAGCTGGGATTAAATCTACACTAAATACAGTAGACTATGTTTGGGCAAAAGTGTTGACAAATAAGCAAGCATACATAAGTTCGCAGAAGTATTCATACTCAAAGCTGTGAAACCTCTAAAGCAATTTTTGTGACAAGGTAAAAATTAGCTGAATGGTTTAAATGTTTTTGTAAATAAAGTATAAAAATCTATATAAAAATTCCCATTTCTGGGCAAAACCCAGTTTTTGTTAAAGAACCTCTCTAAATGACCTCATTAAGGCCACAGAACTATAAAAATCAATGTTTATGTAGCAAGGCACAGTATATCTAAGCATAGTATAGCATAGTTGTATTGTATTGTATTGTATTGTATCTATGTGTACACTAATCAGCCACAACACAGACTCTAAAGCCGGATGAACTCGATAGTATCAATTATGAATTATATTGCACTAAATTGGTGACAGGATCTTGGGTACTAAAGGATCATCTATACCTGTGGGGATCAAAGGGTAGCTTATCTGGTCAGATCCCACAGAAAAGCCAATTTAGAACAAATTGCTGAAAAAAAGTCAATGCTGTCCACAATAAAAGGGTTTCAGAACACTCACTGCGTTACAGCCATCTGCCTATTGGGATTAACATGCAAAGCATTAACCGTTGTTGATCTGAAATCTCAATAGAATGCACCGGACAAAATATCTGAACGATGGAGGGCTCATCTCACAGCCCACAGCATCAAAAGTTGCTGCTGCTAACATCTTGGTGGCAGACACCCAGTGTGCATCTTGTGGAGTCGGGCCCGAGGGGCCAGAGCTACCCTGGGAGCACAAGGGGAACCGAAACATAACAGTATTTAATGTTTTGGGTTTTAATGTTATGGCTGATTGGTGTATGTTTTCAGAAGTAATTCCTGGATTTGAATGTACATTACAACTTAATAAAGTAATGTAAAAAAACAACAACTAATAAGTAACATTGTATATGAGGTTAATTATTTTCAAACTATTTTATAGCCCATTGCTATAATTTGGGTTGAATTTGTAATGAATTAGAAAGCCATTAAAGAAGAATAAGGAAACCATTGACAAGCCCTTGGCCCTTTCTCCCCAACCAACCTCACTCATCTGCTGAAAGCATATAAAATCCTGTTCCTTGTATGTGGCCTTTTAGGGAAAAAGTGGGTGGCTCTGTGCAAGCTTTTTTTAGGCTGGAAAAATGTAAAAAAAAAAAAAAAAGAAGAAGAAGCTTGAAACTATAGCGAGATGCAATTAATGGCAATATAGCAGATTTCTATTTTTTAAAGGTATCTTTAAATGTTTAAAATTGTTTCAAGTCTAGAAATAGTAAAAAATAAAATAAAATAAAATACAAACCACATTTATAAAAGATCTGTTCAGTGACACAAGAACAGGAAAACTTTTGATAATAATCTCTGAATTGTTAGTCCTGATTATTATATGGCCAGACAAGGTGTTGGCAGTGTAATGCTGTAACTGTTGATCTTTGAGATACAGTATGTCTCATGTATGTCTCAACTGAGTATGAAAATGTGTCTTGGTGTGTGTGTGTGTGTGTGTGTGTGTGTGTGTGTGTGTGTGTGTGTGTGTGTGTGTGTGTGTGTGTGTGTGTGTGTGTGTGTGTGTGTGTGTGTGTGTGTGTGTGTGTGTGTGCCTCTCTCAGGAGTGCACAGATGGCTATGAGTGGGATGCCCAGAACCAACTCTGTAAAGGTGGGTGGCAGGTGATTAGAGCAATGTGATACAGTGATTCAGTGATTTGTCCTCTGATTAGCAGGAGATGGTGAGATATCACAGACTTTCTGCCCTCGGTGTGATTTTTTTCAATGTCTGCCAGCCTGCTTCAGCCTCTCTATCATCCCTTATTACTCTGTCCCCAGACATAAACGAGTGTGAGACAATTACAGAGCCATGTCAAGGGGAGATGAAATGCTTCAATCACTATGGTGGTTATCTGTGTCTACCTCGCTCTGCCTCTGTCATCACTGCCCCCGAGCCCTCTGGCCAGTCAGAATCAGTTCTTGCCAGTGTGTCCAATGGGGCTTTTAATCCCTGTCCTGTGGGATATGAGGCCCAGGGAGAGAGCTGTATAGGTAAGATATAGTTGGACCTCTGGCTTTCTTCATGTATCTACACAATGTACTCATGTAAATAGTCACACCTTAAATTGAACAGTAGTGGATTGAGATTAATGGAAATAACAAATGATATTTCAGTAAGTGAACTGTATTATTTTTGAATTTTATAAGTTACAAAGTACATTGAGAAAGCTATGGATGGTGGAGGTTGTCAATATATAATGTAATTAACAAGGATATTAACTAACATGATACAGTCTGGAACTGAAACTATTTGATTTACACAACATTTAGGTTGCAAAATTTTTATTGTGATGAAAAGTTATAGTTATCAAAAAGCAGTAATGTATTGCTTACATAAGTATGTACTCCCCGGGTCAGTATTTGGCTGCAATCTCAGCTGCCAATTAATTACAAAAAGTCTTTACAAATACAAATACAATACAAATACAAATACAAATATGTCAGCTTTGCACATTTGGATCCAGATTTTTTTGCCATTGCTCTTAAAATTACTCAAGCTGTGTAAAATAGATACCACTATTAAACAGCCATTTAAGCTTTCAGGTTCGGGATTTTTCAACCATTCCAGTGTAGCTCCATCCTAGCCTCTGTTGTTTTACTGATTTATTTCATAATCTCAATTAAGTCATACATAATGTTGGTGCATATTATTTTACAGATGTAGATGAGTGTGAAATTAACCTGCATGACTGCCAACCGAGTCAACATTGCGTTAATACTCTTGGATCGTACACCTGTCAATGTTCAGATGGCTATCGAAAGATAGGCCAGGAGTGTGTCGGTGAGACAGATGACTTTTGCATAGCATATCCACAAACTTATCCACAGTTGTTTGCCAGTGTAAGCCTGTGTGTTAACTAATCTCTGCACTGGTAGATATTGATGAGTGCACATACCGCTACTGCCAGCATCGCTGTATCAATTATCCTGGATCTTTTGCCTGCCAGTGTGAGCCAGGCTTCCAGGTGGCAGGCAACAACCGTTCCTGTGTGGGTGAGTGATTAACCCAACATTAATCACACATAGTGTCAGAAACAATGTATCCTTCACAGCTACAACTACAGTGCTGTGTGCATCCAAAATAATGAAATGTTTATGGGTGACTCTAAGCTGGTGAAATATATACGGTATATTTGTCATGTACTGTTTTCCTGTACGTGTGTCATTATGGGATGTTTTGAGGTTTGTTTAATTTTCTAGATGTAAATGAATGTGAAATGGGAGCACCGTGTCAGCAGAGATGCTACAACACATATGGGACATTCCTGTGTCGCTGTGAACAGGGCTACGACCTCGACCCTGATGGTTTCACATGCAATGGTGAGTGGTTAAATTGTTCTGCTTTTTTATTATAGAACTGTATTAGAGATTTAACTATTGAAATTATTGACAATTGATCTTTTTTACGTCAGTGTTCTATTAGGGCTGAACAATTTTTTTGGGAAAAGTTAAGTTGTAACGACGCGGGTCTCGCGAGGGGCAGAACGGGCAAATCCGCAGGCTGCTACAACGCGGAGTTCTGGACAGGCAAATGCGCGGCCATTTATAGACAGGCGGTTGCCGGGCAATGTCGCAATCAGCCTGAACGCGCCACACCTGGCGGCGTGTTTATTTAAGGGTCCTGGTACCGCGGCACTTCGTGCGATCATTTAGGTAGCACCGGTAAGGTATCAGGGCCAAAAGAAGAAATAGAATAGAATAGAATAGAATAGAATAGAATAGAGATAGATAGATAGATAGATAGATAGATAGATAGATAGATAGATAGATAGATAGGACGGAGACAAAGACCCAGCCTCTGCCTCCCTAAGACGCCGACGATAGAGAGAGAGAGCGTCACGCATCAGTTTAGCGTGCGCTCTAACCTTAAAGTATAAAAGTACAAAAAAGACACAAACCCCCCCCTTTCTCAAATACATCCTCGATAAGGGCATAAGCCCCCAGATTCCAGTTTTTAGTTTCCAGAGCCCCGTCCGTTCTCACGTAGACGGCGGAGCTCCGTTTATGTTGTGTTTTCAGTTTTCTTTTGTTTCCTTTTAAGTTTCTTAATAATCCCACGCCATCTCCAAACGGGAAGGTCTTCCCGTGCCTGTCATAAGCACTCTCACCACCTCCTATTTCATTGACCACCTCTAAAGCCCTGATGGCTCTAGAGCCTTAGGGCTCTTATAATATTATAACATCTCGTGGTAAGCCCTCCAATCCGCACCACATAACATAAGTGTTTAACATAAGAATGTATACAATACTGCACAATAATGTTCTTGCAAGGAACAGTTTCAGACCAGCTGACCATCATATCTTTGTAATAATATGTTGTTGTTACCTAATTACCTAATGCTATGTGTTATTTTATAGTTTTGAAAAAATCCAGTTTCTTTAAATGTATACTACAAGCTATAATTGTAACCCCATTTATATTTTTAATATACAAATAAATTCATTGTTTAACAAGGAAAAGGATCTTGTGATCTCATTCTACTGAACTTTGGTACACAAATGCTTCTCTCTGGTTCTCCAACATTGAATAATAAAAAAATAGTCCCTCTACCACCACCTTTAGATTAATAATGTTGTGTATTATATATAATTTGTCATGAAAATGAATATTAAAACTGTCAATGTACAATAATCTATTAACTATAAATAACTGTAATTAGCATATTTCAAAAAGAAGAGAACTGAAGGTATTATATACGACCGCACAAATCCTCTCAGCAGGGATGTGATAAAAACTAAGGATTCAGTTTAATACAGAAGTTTTCGAAATTTGACATATTTCAAAATCATTTTGTATGGTTAATTGTAGGTCATCGTCATCCCCATTACCCCCCAAAAAATACTTGACCACACCATCCTCCATGATTTCTTTTTTACATTTCGACCACTGAGTACAGTATATAACAATGTGCAGTCATCATATTGTCAAATGTTAATTTGTGTTCTTCTTATCAGTTAGCTTCTGTTTGACATCCTCACACTCATTTCCGATCTTTCTCTATCCACAGACATTGATGAGTGCAGCTACTCCAGTTACCTGTGTCAATTCCAGTGTGTAAACGAGCCAGGTCGATTCTCCTGTGTATGTCCACCGGGATATCAGCTCCTCGGTTCACGCCTCTGCCAAGGTAAGGCCTCACGCTATTTTTCTCCAGCTCCCACCTACTGCTCCCAGTGGCACCACCAATGACAGTGGAAGCACATTAAGTCAGTGACTCATTTTTTCAGTCCTCCTAAAATCTGTCCATTCAAACTGTTCTATTTTTTTTTCCCCACAATGTTCCGGTCTGCATGTAGATTTGAATGAGTGTGAGTCAGGGACCCATCAGTGTACAGAAGGACAGAGCTGTGTGAATATCCATGGTGGATACCATTGTGTGGAGTCCAATCGTTGCCAGGATCCTTACATCCATGTATCAGAGAAGTAACTGTCACACACACATCCCATATGCACATCCTATTTATGTAAGATGACTTACTGCGTGAGCCACAATGCTTCACTTCTTCCATTGTGAACATACGACATTAATTTTTAAGAACAGAAAATTCATTCACTCATTATTATTATTATTATTATTATTATTATTATTATTATTATTATTATATAATGATGGAAGCCTAAGAAGTTGTAGATTACCTTTCTCCAAACCAAAATGTGATTACTTGAATGATCCCTCCTACCAGTTAATTCCTCCCCTGATTTGACAGTTACCATCCAGGATAGGGAGGAGGCTAAAGAGTGCTGCCTGAATCCTACTCATGCTGCATCACAGGGCAGTGTAAATCCACGTTTCTATTTAAAAAAAAATTTTTTTTGTTGCTATGAATCACTATGAATTCAGGAATCGTGATGAGCCTGGGGTAGTCATACAGTAAGAGATGTGTCAAGGGGACCAGTACTGATCCTCAGAGTGCCAGCATGGACTTTTTGATTTGAGGAGGTTCGAAAAGTTCACTGCACAGCTACACATTTTTATGACCTGTAAGTCTGCCACATGTCCACCGTAAGTCTATCTGTGGTCATTCGTGAGCTCCATATGCAATTCTAGGCATGACAAGGTGCCATGTAAAGGAGTTTTAAGTGACAGGAGGGTATCACTGGCAAGTGATGTATGTACAGTATGTGCCATAATTATGCATGTATTCACTTAGCCATAACATCAACACACTAACATTGAGTATCAATTATATACCCACAGTCTTATGCAAAACTTTAGTCACTCATTGATGAATAACAGATTTGGGTGATTTTTTTAATTGAAAAGATGTTAACACAGTCTCTCTTGGAAATGGAAAAAATGCTCAATATTTTCAGCAAAAATTTAACAAAAATAAATACATTATTATGGCACTGTGCAAAAGTTTGGGCACCCTAAGAGTTCCAGAGTCTCAGATTCTTTTTACAAGGTTTCAGACCTTAATCATCTTGTTAGAACTGATGCATGGCAACAGCTGTCAATTTCAAAGCTTTACAACTACTTTGACTCTTCAAACCTTGTGCACACACTTGCGGACACTCAACAACCATGGGTTTTTCTAAGCAGCTGTGTAAGACTCTGAAAATGAAAGTTATTGATGCCCACAACGCAGGAGAAGACTACAAGAAGATAGCAAAGCGTTGTCAGCTTGCAGTTTCCACAGTGAGAAATGTAATTAAGAGATGACTGCTCATATGTTCCAAATCAAAAGTCCCATTTACTGCAAAAAACTTGCAGGAAGATTTAACAGACTCAGGAGAGGTGGTGCACGTTTCCACTGTGCAGCGATGCTTGCACAGACAAGACCTTCATGGAAGAGTCAGCAGAAAAAAAAACCTTACGTGCATCCCCATCATAAAATCCAACGTCAGAACATCTACAGAAGCCTGATGCGTTTTGGAAACAAGTTCTGTGGACTGATGAAGTTAAAGTAGAACTCTTTGGCCACAATCAGCAAAGGCATGTTTGGAGAAAAAAAGGAGCAACATTTCGTGAAAAGAACATCTTGCCAACTATTAAGCATGGAAGTGGATCTATCATGCTTTGTGGTTGTGTTGCATCCAGTAGCACAGGAAACATTGCACGGGTGGAGGGAAGAATGGATTCCACTAAATATCACCAAATTCTGGAAGCAAACATCACACCATCTGTAAAAAAGCTGAAAAGAGGATGGCTTCTACAACTGCGCAATGATCCTAAACATACCTCGAAATCCACTATGGAATAGCTCAAGAGACTCAAGCTAAGGGTTTTGGAATGGCCATCACAGTCCTCTGATTTAAACATCATTGAAAATTTGTGGGTAGAGCTGTCCATGCAAGACGATCAAAGAATATTACAGAACTAGAAGCCTTTCGCAAGGAAGAATGGGAGGCAATCCCAAGTACAAGAATTGAAAGACTTTTAGCTGGCTATAAAAAGCATTTGCTTGCTGTGATATCTGCCAGAGGAGGTGTTACTAAGTACTGATTATGTAGAGTGGCCAAAATTTTGCACAGTGCCACAATAATGTTTTTTTTATTTTTTATTTTTTATCTTTGTTTAATTTATGACGTAAAAAGTAACTATGCACCAATGTTTGCTGAAAATATTCTGCATTTTTCCATTTCTAAGAGAGACTGTGTTAACATCTTTTCAATTAAATTTTGATTTATTTATCGAGGGGTGCCTAAACTTTTGCATAAGACTGTATAATTGTCTGTCAACAGTCAATTTTGGTAGCTTCTGATCACTGCAGTTTTGCAGTTGCTGTGACTCATTGTCATAGTAGCTACAGTTACAATATCTCTTAACAGTGGTCTTTGGGAAAACTGTAGCTCTTGTGGGATGTTCCTGGTCTGCAGTGTCCAGGACAACAAAAGAGGTCCAACGAAAACAAACTAGTAAACCGGGTACAAGGGTGGCCAAGGCTCACTGATGCACATGGGGAGTAAAGGCTGGCCTGTGTTGTCCCAAGCAAAAGAAGCGCTAGTGTAGCTCAAACTGCTGAAAAGGTTAATGCTGCTTCCCATAGAAAGGTGTCAGAGAACACAGCACATTATAGTACATTCTTATGTCATTCTTGCAGGTCACTCCAGACGGGAATTCCCAGTGCACCACAGGCCTATTAAAAAAATTTTTTTTTACTATTTTAGTAAAAAAAATAATAAATAAAAAAAAAAAGAATAAAATTCTTAGTCTTAATGTACCAAATCATCTTCTTTTCTGTCTTTGCCTAACTCCAGTGTATTTTGCCTTAGCTCTGCCTGGAATGCTCTATTGCTATGCCATGGCTAATAATGTCAAATTGTGACAGGAATGGCATGCCCTGCTTTAAAACCTGTAGAGATTGAAAGTAGAAACTGGGCTTAACACACACTGAGGAAAGTATTGTCAGCAATTTTTGTATGCATGAGCTCACAGACAGCCACAATTTACTAGTATCATTGAGATTGACAGGGGTGAGATGCAGTACAGTACAGTACAGTATAGGCCATCTCTTCCACACAATCTTCCTGCCATGGATGACTATGACATGGCAAGATTTCAAACTCAGGATCTCTTGACAATAGGACAAACATTTTGCTGTCATACTAGTCAGAAGCCCCTAAGTACTGTATGTGTAACTAATCCTTCCAGTGATAGGATTGCATTCTCAAGGAGAACGTTTTATGGGAAGGCATTTCCAAAGTTGTAGTGGGTCTATGTGAAAATATTTTTTTTAGTACTGCATTTCACCATTGTTTAAAATTGGATAAAACTAAAAAGAAAAGCTTTGGCTTGACTTTTAAACCTTTCTCAAGGTCAGTCTAAAAAAAATTCTTGAATTCTCATTACTGTATGTAGTCACGTATGTTAAACAATAATAGATTGACTTCCACAACTGGCCACAGACTTCCATTATAAGTGAGAATTGAGTAAACAAACTTTCTGTTCTTTTCTCAAGATGTAGGAAACTTCTTGTCTATGCACATATGCACCAGATGTGATGGATAAAGCTTAGTTTAAAACCCCCTGCAGTATTTCTTTATTTCACACATGCCAGACAGGAACTATCAGTGCCAACAGGGTCAGATGACAAGTTTGATCACACAATCTGTTCCGCACATTCTCTCCCGCTCTAACTCACACTCCCTCTCACTTCTCTTTCAAACCCTCAAGTCGTTGTGTGTGTCCGACGGTGAAGCCAGAATGCCGTGAACTCCCCTTCTCCATCGTGCATCGCTACATGAGCATCACCTCTGAACGTTCTGTCCCGTCCGATATCTTCCAAATCCAGGCCACCAGTGTCTACCCTGGTGCATACAACACGTTCCACATCCGGTCTGGTGATGATGGAGGAGACTTTTACATTCGGGTAAGAGGAGATTTCATTCCTCCAAATCATAAGTAAAATGACAGTTTACATTTCGAAAAGCACACAACAACAAATGATTAAAAGGAGTCATTTCCCCTGTGCATTTTTAGCAAATCAATAACGTCAGTGCCATGTTGGTTCTGGCTCAGGAAGTCAGCGGACCCAAAGAGTATACTCTGGATCTGGAGATGGTGTCCGTTAACCCTCTGATAAGCTACCAGAGTAGCTCGACTCTCCGCCTTACCATCTATGTAGGACCTCACGCTTTCTAAAAAAGAAAAGAAACCAAGGATGACAGGGGCATTGTAAGGTGGTGGGGTGAATAATACTACATCGAAGGATGTCTACATAACACTTTCATAACATTTTTACAGGGTCATAATACTTATGCATTCCTTGTAGATACTGAAATATCACATGAATGGCATGAATGGATATAGACTACCTTGCATTTCTTTCAAGAGAAGGAAACATCATGCATTTAAAACAAAAGATCGAGGATGATAAATGCATGTCTTTCTCACTCTTTTTTTGTTGTTGTTGTTTAAATATCAATTTAAATATGTTGTTTAAGATTTTAATTGAAAATAATGCAATATAAAAAGATTTTCTTTTTTTTTCACCTCTTTGAGGAAACCAAGCAAGCAATGTATATTTAAGATTCAGAGAATTTGCAACAGCCGTCTTATGCTACCGCTATCTGTTATTAGACAGAAAAGAAGTAAAGTGAGCACTGAGATGTCTGAAAATCGGCACAGCTGTCTATGAAATGATTTTCTCCCTCAGTGTGACTTTAGCCTGATTATTCTGGAATGTGCGAAATCATAGTTGCATTCATTTCTCTCACTTTCCCACCATAGAGTCACACATAGAGCACACATATACACACACACACACACATGCACACACACACAATTTTTGTTAGGAACTTCCATTAACCTAATTATTACTGCAGTTTATTAATGCTATGCCTAATTATAAATTAATAACAATTTAAAACTTAAAACTGCTAATCTTAACCTCAGTAAAAGCACATGTAACTTTTGTTGAGTAAGGTTCCTTTTGTTACACTATTTTTCTTTAAACTGAAGAAAAGCAGATGATTCCTAGGACTTTCAGGACATTTGGTCCCTACCCGAATATTGAAAAATGACCCCCCCCCCCCTTTCTTTTGTTTTAAGTTATCTCCCAGAGACTTCAACTATCTCCGATCATTTTATTCGTCAGGTTTCTATATACAGATTGAAGAGGATATTTTCTGCATCAGAGTTTTTATTAAAATAAAATAAAATAAAATAAAAAACTAACCAGGTACATAAACTAAAAGGAACACTTTTGATGATCTTGGAAAACACCACTGTGTGAACGTGATCATTCCAAAAAGGGGTGTGTAAAATAATTTTCTTTTTGATGTTTTTCTTAGCTATCACAACAGATATAATTGTACCAGATGTGTGTTTTAGTGGTAATAAAGTGTTACCAGGTGCTTGTCTGTGTCTTTCTTTTATATTTGACTAGTTTGGCAGATGCTTTCATCCATATCTGAGCAGATGAAGGTTAAGGACAATAGTAGCAGTTTGGTGGTGATGGTATTTAAACTTCTGCCCCTGTATTCACAAAGATTCTTAGAATTCTCTCAGACAGTTCCTATCTTAGCTTAAAAAGTCCTAGCCGCGAGTCCTAAACTAAAAGTGATTTAGGAAAGTACAAAAGCCTTTATCTTAGTGAGGAGGTTTGGTTGACCCCGTTGCTAGGGATGATACAGCAAATCGAGGACTGTGATTGGTTAATAAAAAATCTGTAAAGGTCTTGTCTTAAAATGTGCCTTTTGTGAAAATAGAATGTATGATAATAGAATAGACAGAAATCATTATGTTTGAAATATAAAAAGAAATATAATCATGCAATCATTGTATAATCATGAATGCAGGCTACTTTATGCAAAGTTTCTGTTATAGGCTAAATATCTAAAAGTTAATTAAAACAGCCAAATGTTGAAAATGTGTCTGCTTTTGAAGCAACCAATTTCCACACAGTAGTTACTATTCTTACATTTATATACCATACTGATTGTATTACTTGTAATCCATTTCAGATTGATGGTAGCAAAATAGCTCACCTTTTACCAATTTACATTACATACTGATTGCAGGACAGTCTATTTAAGTTGCACTTTTGGATGGTACTGTATGTAGCCAACAATCCAAGAGAGATGGAAGGAAGTAAAAGAACAAGAAAACCAAATTTGGCAGAAGAGCAGTGTTTACTTTTACGTGTAATGTGAATATTTTTTCTTTCTGCCATATACCTTAGAAGCTGCTTTTAGGACTAAGATGAATCATTTTTCTCCTTACTAAGATTTGTTCCTAAATTTAAGGGGAAATTCTAAGAAAGCGTCATAATTCTAAGAATCTTCTGAGAATTTCATCATAGGAGCAACTTTTAGGCTTAAGAAGCTTTGTGAATATGCGCCCTGATCCATAGACAAAAGCATTAACCACTTAATAGCTTCCTGTTTTCCAGTGTCTCTTATTGAAACTCTAATTATTATATGTAGCATAAAGAAAGATACATTGTTTGTGCAGTTTGTCATTAGACCAAAGCCACATGCATGTCTGCATTTATACAGTCATTAAGAGATCCAGATTAAACAAATATCCCTTTTTTAAAAACCCAGTTTTCACACACCTGAATGGCCCTTCACACAAAGTTAGCCATCATACAGTATCTTTTCAAATTATAGCTCATGTTCCATCAGAGCACAGCCAGAAACTCGAAGGAACACACTGTCTGTGCTGTCTTTTACACATACTACATAAGCTCAAACACACCCATGATTCACCAGTGTCACTCTGATTGATAAGGGAGAGAATAAAGCCATCCTTCTTTTAATATTTGCTCCTTTTGACTCCTGGCTATATTCTTGATTGGAACCAGAATATCATACAATTTTTTTTTCTTTTTGCTACTAAATATGTAAATCATCAGGGTTTTGTATGGCCTGCATTCACATACAGTATTTGCAAGTGTCTCTTTCACCTATGATCAACACAGGTTGAAGGTAAAAATGTGTTAGTTCTCCTTATATTTACAGATTTTCTTTCTTATTTGAATTGCAACACTGTTTATCATTACGTTTACCTTCTAAACCCTTTAAGCTTGAAGTTACTATATTCTAATGTCTTGGGTCAACCACATTAATATAAACCAATGAGTTCTTCTTCTGGTTTGCCCTGCAAGCGGCACTATTGTCAGAACCAATATGTTACAGAATAGACTTTCTGACTAAATAGACACATGACTATGAAAGTACACATAATTTCCATAGTTTGTTGTGTCTGTGAACCTGAAAGAATTGCATAAAAAACAAGATACTGAATAAAATACTGACAGAGTATCTCATATTGAAAGATGTTTGTGCAACAATTATCTGTATACTATGTGTTTAGGGTATATTGGGTGTGCAAATACCTTGATTGCATTAATCAGCAGCCTCCACAGGGTGACAGTGTAACACAAACACAAGCTGTGGAACAGAAGTGTGAGACTCTTTCAGAGATAACATGATGACTGAGAGATAATGCTCTGAACTCATGTGAGCATGGTTAATGGAAAACAGTTTGTAAAATGAATGATAGGTGCTTTGCAGTAATATTAACAGTGATGGTTAATACCTATACAAAATTGAATTACTTTATTCTCCACTTATATCAAATTTAATTACTTATTCTCTTATTTAGGTTACATGAATTGCGCCAACAAAGATCAAGCTTTAAAGCTTTTTCCTAGTTGCATTATTAAAAAAAACTCTAATTAAAAGACTCAGATATCAGTTAGAGATTAATTATAATCTTGTGTTTATGATGTTTTTTTTTTCATATTTTTCTCAAAAATATCTAAAATTTTAATCCGTCATGGCAAAGAATCAAAAAGAAACACTAAAGCACAATCAGAATAAAAAAGGATGGGATGTATTGTAATAGGACAGGAATGAAAATTTAGTGGTGTGAGTTGATATGTGCTTTTATTCCTCTTATACTACAAATCTTACATATGATTATAATTGGTTAAAGTATTAATGTCATTCATATAATAATCTATTGATGTTATGTTTAATGTTACAGTATGGAACACCTGCTAAACAAGTTCCTGTTAGTTCTTGTTATTACTTACTGTATAACAACTATAAAAAAAAATTCTCTTACTAGTCGCTCTTTTCTCTCTCCATTGAGGTTAATAACTCTCATAGCATGTCATTTTATTAAGTAACCATCACAATATCTTTTGTCCTGGAGACTTTCCATTGTGAGGACTGACACTTGAGACTCCTATCTTAAATGTGACATAAATGTCTTCTTTTCCAAAAAGCTTTGCCACATCAATAATTATCCATTTTCTTCTATTAAAAATTGTCCTTATATTAGAGCAACCATGATATCACTCACTCAATCACTCACCTATTGTTTATACCGCTTTATCCTGTATACAGTGTCTCAGTGGCCTGGAGTCTATCCAAGGAGACTTAGGGCATGAGGCAGGGGTACACTCTGGACAGGGTGCCAATCCATCGCAGGGCACACACATACACACACTACGGACAAGCACGGGCGAACATGAAACTCCATGCACACAGAGACGTGAATAGAGGCCGGCTGGGAATCGAACCAGGCCCATGCTAACCACTACATCACCGTAGACAAGCAAATTAGCCTAACTGGCATTCCCAAATTGCCCATAACGATGGATTGGCACCCTGTCCAGGGTGTACCCCACCTTGTGCCTAAATTTTCCTGGGATAGGCTCCAGGATCCCGCATCCCTGTACAGGATAAGTGGTAAAGAACATGCATTAATGAATGGATGAATGGATGAATGAATGAATGAATGAATGAATGAATGAATGAATGAACCAGTCATGCCAGTGTGCCAGTGACTGATCGCAAAGAAAGGTCCATAAAGACTTCATTCACTAAAGTTGATGTGTTAACCCCAACCCCACAATGCCACTCAACACATAAAATGAATTACATCAGGATCTTCTAAGTAATTTAATACTCATTTAAAAAAATCCAGTGGAAGTCCTTTCCAGAAGAGTTGAGGCTGTTATAACAATAAAGAGAGAGCAATTATTAACTTTTTATAACTAATTATTAACAGAA